>NEWO01000233.1:344453-377530 GCA_003013225.1 Phalaenopsis aphrodite | reverse complement strand
TTGATTCGCGTGTTTCATCAGCTTATCCGAAACTACGTTTGAGTTTTTACACTAAACGCAGGCCGCGGGTCGACCCCTGTGGCCAGCCCGCGGGCTGCGTTTTAGGAAAAACAGTTTATCCTGAAACACACAAGCTCCCCCAAACAGACCCTTAATCTTCAAAACCTACAAGGATAATTAATGTAAATTTACAGCTTATTTATCTTCAAGTGATGTGAATGAAGCATATATTAAAATACTATAAAGATGTTATCTATATTAATAATAATTATTTATTCGTTCTTCATCATTGCTGATCAAAATTTATCTAGGACACACGACCATGGCCAATGCACAAATACCCCATATGAAAGAGAGAAAATTAATAATGAAGATCATAGAATGAGGCTAAACTTGTGTGTCAGGTGTTATCATATATCATCTTGTCTCCTTATCTCCTTGTGCACACATCTTCTCTTTTATATATAACAAAGTATCATGATTACATAGATATACATAAATATTAGAATTAAAATATATTATATTGTCCAATATTTAGGTGTATCATACGACACCCATGCGGCTTAATTGATCTTGTGACACCCTCATTAATTGAGTGATATAAGTGGATGTTGAATCCAAATTTAACCATGAGACACACCCATAAGATTTGAGTGTTTGAACCAAGAAAAAATGAGAGAGAGTGAGTGAGAGAAGAGAGGTGTGGTGTACAAAATGAGGCAGCTCTTGTGACATTTTTTTATAAAAATTAAATATAGTTTATACATAAAAAGAGTGAAGAGCTTGTAAGAAGATGCATGAGAGAAAGAAGAGAAAAAAATGTCCTATTACAAGAAAAAACCCACTTTATTTATATGAGAGAGTGAACAATGAAGGAAAATTATATTTATAACCCCGCTTTATGGAGGGTTGTATAGATTATTTAGTCAAAAACCCTAATGGGCTAGGGTCTTACTGTTCTTTGGCTCACTCGATTGGGGTCGAATAGGTGAATTGATTCGTGTTGGAAAATTATATTATATTTTCTTTATTTTCCAACTTGTACTTTTGATTTTTGTTTGTGATTACAATTGTAGGAATTCAATAATTTGCTTGTCATCACACTATACAAGGTTTAGATGTTTAGTAAACTAGATATTCACGTGTTAGAAAATTTTATTGCCCTTTTCTCGTGCGATAGATACATGATAATCTGAATCCGTAATATTAATTGACACATATACTTGTGTGATACAATCGACTTACTGCAACGTGACTTTTTGAGCTATCATGTTTTTGACACCGTTGTCGGAGAAATGTGTTACAAAAATTCAGACTTTAGGAGAATTGTAGTTGAACTACTGAGACTCTAGGCTTAGTGATTTCAGTTTTCTAGTTTCTGTCTATTCTATTTCTATTTGTTCTTGTATCGCTGCTTTGATTTCTAGCAGGTACTAGAAAATAAAAAAGCTGAAAAAATTATAAAAGCCAAAAGGTCAAAAAAATAATTATTTTTTTTGTTAATATCTATTTTACTATTTCTATTTGCATGTGGTATGTCTTGCATTTGTGCATGTTGACTAACTCATAAGGGTCGGTGTGATTGTGTTCTTTTTTAGAGTCTATCGAGTCTATTGTAGGATCACATGGTCACTATCGGTGTGTATGCGCCAGAGAGCCGAGTTTGACCTTGCCCCTTTTGACGCTGAGATTGAACAACTTTTAGAGGCCTCGGGATATCACATTTACTCACAAACACACCCACATTAGTTCTTGACCCTCAAGACCCCATTATGAAGCCCGTTAGAGATTATTCCAACCCATTTGTGGAGGAGATTCACCTTACATCAATTACCCCACGGTTGAAGCCAACATTTTTGAGCGTATACATGTCATAATTCAAATGGTTCAAAATAATCAGTTTTTGAGAGCACCAACTGAGGATCCTTACCTTCATCTAGATAACTTTCTGGAATTTTCTTCCACCTTTAGTTTTAACAGTGTCCCCAATGATACTATTAGGATGTGGCCTTTTCTGTTTTCCTTATGAGTTAGAACCAAGACATGGTTAAAATACATAGCCCTAGGATCCATCACCACTTAGAATGGCCTAGCATAAAAAATTCTAGCAAAATATTTTTTGCCCTCCAAGTTTGCCAAATTTAGGAATGACATAATGAAATTTGTGCAAATAGAGGGAGAGACTATTTAAGAAACATGAGAGGGATTTAAGAGTTTCTTAGGAAGTGTTTCCAGCATGCCCTGCTCAATTGGTTAATTATCCAAACCTTCTACAATGGGATTGTAGGATCTCTTAGGTCCATTATAGATGCTGCTGCAAGAGGTTTCCTTATGGCTAATCCATGTGATGAGGCTTAGACACTGATAGAAGTGATGGAAATTAATAATTTACAGTGGCCTTTAGATAGCATAATCCTGAAGAAAGTGGCTAGTGCGCATAATATTGATGTCTTGGCCATCTTAACAACCAATGTAGCACTCATTTTTATGAAATTAGACAATTTGTGAGTGAATTTAGTGCAAGGATCACCAACAAGTGAAGGAATGTTATACAGATTGGTGATAAATCCTAACATGAATACTTTAGAGGCTATAAAGGTCATAATAAGCAAGGTCATAACTCTTATTCTAATACCTACAACGCAGGCTGGAAAAACCAATCCAACTTTCAATGGAGCAATAATAATTGACACTAAGGGAACCCTCACATGAACTCTATAGGTAACTGGAAAAAACATAGAAATAACTCCAAAAGAAACCATACCCACAAAGATTTTAAGCCAATACCTAGCCTATGTAGAAAAGGTCTCCTCTTGAGGAATTAATGATTCAAATGGGAAACCAATTACAGAGCTAGGCTGTAGCCATTAGAACCTTGAAACCTAAATTGGACTGCTGACAAACTCAATGAATAACATACCGTCAAGGGCACTCCCAAGCAACATAGAGGT
Source organism: Phalaenopsis aphrodite (assembly GCA_003013225.1). Classification (NCBI taxonomy): domain Eukaryota; kingdom Viridiplantae; phylum Streptophyta; class Magnoliopsida; order Asparagales; family Orchidaceae; genus Phalaenopsis; species Phalaenopsis aphrodite. The sequence continues at coordinate 374,579 of NEWO01000233.1, read as the reverse complement.
CAACGCTAAGGACCAAAAACTTGAGCAGTGTAAGGCAATTAGAGTGAGAACTGGGATAAATATGGAAACTAGTTCTATTCTTAATCAATCTATTTCATTATCACACGAGTTTCAAATTTTTAGCATTAGCATATATATGCTTACACTCACACTAGGACTAATGTGCGTCTAGGAGGACTTTCCCTCATAATCTAGTTACAGGTACTGGTGTCGTTCCACTTGGGAATATTACCCTGCATCTTGGCTCATTGACAGCCCTACATGTCATTAAGCACTCTCACAACCTTGCATGTTTTCTTTTGCATAACATCTTGTATGCTCACATTTTGTGTGCTTATAATTGGCTTATGAATCTGTGTTCCTACACAATCACTTTTTTTCTGACATAGCTTGTGTGAGGGCATCTGTCACTTTAAGTTTATCCATTGTAATTCTCTCTAGTGAGAATTATGAAATCCACTATTCTATAACACCAGCCTTAGAATATCATAGGTGTGGTTCACTATGTGTGCTCACTGGTGCAAGTCAAGCGCCTACAGCCTTTGAACTTGCCAGACACACTATGTATGCCCACTAGTGCAAGTCATGCTTCTATAGTCTCTATACTTGCATAATATATGATGTGTGCCCACTTGGATATGAAGCATCTGTCGATGCAAGTCATGCTTTTATAGACTCTGAACTTTCCCAGTGCACTATGTGCACTCATTTGGGCATGCACAACCCCCACTTAATATGAGCCATGCTCTATAGCCTGTGAAGCCATTTGATGTGCGAGTTGTGTTCTCGTCTTCCATTGCCATGGACACATGCATGCATGATATATGTCTTTACTCATAGTGTTTTATATTAACATGTGTTATCACCTCCATGATAATGAATCCTTTTTTTCTTGTGATCACTCTCACCTTAGTAGGATATCAAAACACACATAACCACTTTGCACTTGCATACGCATTCACTTACTTGCCTCGATGGAAAACCATACCAATCTCGATATTTTTCCTAATGTAATAATGAGCATTATTGTTGAGCATATCTCAATAGCAATGCGATTTATTGGATTAGGATCAACATGCTTGATTGTTCTTAGATTCTAAGGTGTCTATCATTTGTCACTTAGGTGTACCTTTTTTAAGATTAATTTAAAATAAAAAATATATTTTTACTATTTATGCATCGTATTTTAAACCATATTTTAAACCTTAATTGCATAATTAACTAGATCGTCTATATGGTTGCCCCCTTTTAAGATCTTTTTCTAACATTAGCATTCTATTGACATGTTTTAGAATCCTTTATTCTTCAGAATTGGGTTGGGGTCAGCGACCTGTACAACCCTTGCCCACACTTCACACACACTTAGATTTTGTGTTAAGGATCATTTTGCACTTAGATGATGTGTTAAGCTATGACTAGGGTGCTAAGTAATTTTTTTTTAGGTCTAGCTATTATTCTCTACTATTTGGTTGCTCTAGCTAAACATCTTTTTGTGCGCTTCTTTATCGTTTACTAGAGTTTGAACATGCACATTAGCATATTTGGGTGTTTTCTTATAAAGGAACCATGCCTAACAAAAAATGAGGAGAAGTAATGACTAAACTAATACAATTTCTACAAGTGCTTGCTTGCCCTCCTTCTGGCGTATGGTTCACTATATATTGCATGTTATAACTATTGCTAACTCTTTGAATGTAGGTCGAATCCTTCTTTTTTACATTCATATCAACATTTTTTGAGAGTCTTAAGCATGGTCTATATCAAAAATAAGGCATGAGCACAGGTTCTGAGGCATTTGACATGCAAAATCATGTAACGAGGGCTAGGAGCATAAACCTATCTCTCGTATCTTAAGTTTGAATCTATAATAATCTATAGACTTAGGACTAGGTATGTGTTTTGTAGTGTATGGTTATGTTTTTTTTTCTTTTTTAGGATATATCTTTAACCCAGCGGCACCCGACTTGTCTTTATTCTCTTATGTTGGCTTGTTTCACTTTCCTTACTGTGTACTTAATAGTTCTGCCCTTATTTATTACTAGTTTTTCAAGTGTTTGATGAAAAATATAATTTAGGGTCTTTAAAGGTCCTAAGTTTATAAACTTTCTATTAAAAAAACCGAATAAAAAAATAGAATAAATCTAAAATTTTGGTTTAAAATATCAACACATTCAAAAACTTCTTTTGCTTTTGCATGGCCTTCAGACTTGCTTTAATATGAGGGCACATGCAAGACTATCTCCCCATGATAAAATTAATAGAACCTAAACATCTAAGGACTACTCTAGATAAATGCATCATGAAGCATGCCCCAAGGAGGAGACAACTTGCTCCTCCAATCTGGTTGGATCAACATACCATTTTTTACTTAGGTGGTTGTTTAGAATGCCTAGGATGTTAAAATATTTCTCAACCCAAACGGGGGGTAAGACCTTTTACGAGAGCGCTTTAGCTAGCTAAGCTATGCCTCTCTTTCCTCGTTCAGTGGATCCTATTACCCACATAGATTCTATGAATTCCTCCTTATAGCTTATAGGATTTAGAGGTTTTTTCATATGCCCTTGGTACATCAAGGTTCTTTAGACGATGGAACACTTGAGTTGCTAACAAAGGATCCCAGGTCGAGTTGGGTCGACTATCTTCATGACCTGGTGGACTTAGGTCCTTAGTAGCATAGAATGATAGGTCTACAAAGCCCTAACCTGACTACCTCTACTTTATTAGAATTTCATCACCTTCCTTTTTAAGCCTCGTTTAGCCCCATATACCTAACATGCCATTGCCTGTTAATATACGTTGATATGCCCTCTACCATTACAGCTTAGTACGATCTTAAATAGTGGGAAGTTCCTACATGATGATCATGTTATCCCAAAATACCTCGATTGCTAATTAGTCGCCATCCATTTGGGAAGAAAGATGATTTATCTCCACCCTTATGGCTTGATATAGGCTTTGATGTGCTGCAACGTTTCAGTTTGGGTTAACCTTTATTTTTGACACACCCCTTTCAACAAGTCAGTTGAACAACCCCACCCCAATTCAGGTGCTCTAATACTCTTGGGTTTCTTGCAAGTATATGCGTCATGTCAGCAATATCAAATTTTTTAGTCTGAAATATTAATCCCACATGGAGTGATGAGATTAGACTTAAGAGTGATTCTAGCATACTATAATAATTTCTTAGCCTGAAATCTAAATTGGACTAAAGCTTTACAAACTAAAACTACAATATTATAATCACTTTTAGAAGTTAAATCCTATGGAAACCCTACTTAGCGTAATTGGATTGGTGATTATTAAGATAAAAGTTACCCTCCCTTGCAATGAGATAAGTGGAGTGTAGGAACAAAATACTTTAAATTGTAATTGTTGCCAATTACAAATAGGAGCAATTCTTTTCTTTACCTTCTCCCGAGTGCATAAATAAGTTTGGTTAAACTAGTTTTCATTCCTTAAAACTCAATTTAAATGTGCCAAAGATTATTTTTCTATCTATTTGCATCACCTTACAGACTACTTTTCCTTCACCCAATAATTCAATGTGAATACTCTATTTGTTCCTCCATAGCTCTACTGAGGCATTTTGGATCACAACATGTTTTAATTAATCATTTAGCCACAATGAAAAGTAAATAAAGCATAGAAGAAATTTCGTCACATTAGAGATTTAGAACTAATTCTAAAAGCATCCCACAATCCTACACATCCAACTTATTCATCACATGAAAAAGGTAAAAAGGAACTACTCATAATGCTTGAAGGAAACACCTCAAATCATCTTTTAAAACCAAGAAAATCAACTAGAATTGTGTTTACAAACACTTCAATATGAATTAGTAAAAAAATACTTAGCTTTTCCCTTATAAAAAAGTAATGAAAACTCCTCCACAAAGGATCCCCAAATGCCTCATGCAATGTTGAGTATATCCCTTACACAATCTCTCTCCAACCCCTCTCAAAGTCTCAATAAACAGTAAATAAAACTATCTTATCACAAAACTCAAACCATAAAATCTCCTTAAAATTTTTCTAAATGGTTAGAAGACTTCCTTCTATTTCTCTTCTTCTCGCAAGTCTAAGGAACCACATATATCCACTACTTAACTCCTCGGCTCGTGTACAACAACTTTTGAAAACTGCTCCAAAAATTGCTGGCACCAATGCGCCATTAGGCCGACACCTATGCACCAAGCTCTCTGTTTACTCAGGTAGGAACCAGTGCCTAGGCACCCAAGCAGGTGGCTCCAAGGAGCTCTTTTGTAGTGCCTTGGTGCTGAAATGCTGGAACTTAGGTGCTAGCCCCTTGGTCTTCCCTTAACTCTTTATCACCTCCACTTTGCTCCATTTTTTCTCTACTTCATTCCACTTTGACTTCCTTTTGTACCTGTAAGAAAAATAAAAAATTCCCTTTTTTTAAGTTGCATTTTCTTCAATAAATAGATGTAAAAGAGAAAGAAAATTAAGCAGACTTTAAGCAATATCATCAATCATAAAAACATTAACATGAATCCTATAATCAAGAGTATTTTAGGGTAATTTCCAAATGTAATTAACCAAAGGGATACATCTCTTTGTGAGCAACCCTTGAATCCAGAGTAGGCACAAACAATTGATTATCGAGTTGTGAGTTGTTTGCACATAATTTTCTTCATGAATACATTTCCAGGTCATTTTGATCTGATCTCATTTTGGACATATGTTTATTGATTTGTTACATGAAGATCAAATTATGTAAGTTCTTCACATTCTTCTAAATTGTTCATCTATGTTTGTCATCTTTTCTTTCTTTCCATTTCCTCTCTTCTGCGGATTATTTTTAAAAGAGAAACTTACTTGGGAAAAGTATTAGATGACAATGGTAAGACAAGTTGGAAATTCCAAAATTGATAAAAAAAGAACAAAAACATAGAGTAATTCTATAAGAAAATAAACCACACCTGCGCTTTTGTTACCATTGACCCAACCTGCACTTACGCGTATTTTTAATCTCCTTAATTATGCTAGAAAATATATCTCAATTTATATCTAGTAGCTAGTGTGAACACTTACAATAATTTATAAATTACATAATAGATTTTCACAGTAAGGGTACTACGCAAGTATATGTATCGTTTCAAGTAATTTAAGATTTTCTTTAAAAAGTTCAGTATCGATCCTAAGAGGAATGGGGTAACTCTAAAAATCAACTTACAATAATTCTATTTAAACTGCAATCTAGAAAGATTAAATATTTAAAATGATATGATTACTAAAAATTACTACTAAAAGAGCTTAAAAAGAAAGTAACAACTAAATGTAAAAGCTTAGCAAAATATAACAACAAGTTTGGATATTATAGAAAAGAACCTTTCTTCTTGCAAAGAGATATTAATCAATGTAGGATTCAATTGATTTAAGACAAAATTGAGGTATTGTGACAAATATAAGCATACCTTATTCTTTACCCCCTCCTAGTGCTTGCAAAGAACATTAGCTAACTTAAGGTCGATTCCTTAACATCTCGACACCAAATCAGTGCTTTCTAACCTCTCACCTTTGGATGCCCCTAGTCTATGCCATCGTAACAATTGAATATCAGGGTTAGGGTACTAAACCTTAAGCCAAACCGATATAAAACTAGTCTGTCACTCTAGATCTAACCAATTTTATGCCCATCAAAACTTATCTCCTAATTAATTTGCACTCCCCCTTAGGTGATCGCCATGGCTCTACCTAGGATGAAGTGTGGTATCCACTAGTTGTGTGAAATCATAGCCTCCCAGGTCATTATGTTTATCAATGGATTTTAACTTCACAAGTGGCCAGTTTGCAAAGTGAATGAAGATTCAGTGAAAATACTTTCACAATTTTTAAAAGTAAAAAGAAATCTTTAAATAATTCTCATACCACAAGATTAAGTCCCATATGCAAGAAGAAAGAAAGGGAACTACTCAGAATTTATGAAGATTAAAAAAAGAAAAAAAACATTTGCATTGAAATCCAAGTCTTATAACAAAAACTAACCAAGTACCTTATGTCTTCTCCTCAAGCAAAATTATGGAGTTTCCTTTAAGAAATTTTAAAACTTCTTCACACTGAAACACACTCACACTCACACTCACACTTGAACACAAAATATAATAAACTTAACTCACTATTACTGCCCAACTGAAGATTTTAGGCTTCAAAGGGTCTCCAAATTTGGCCAAATCCTTCTCGTTAAATAGAAAACAAAAAATAACCAACGGCTGCTTCAAATACCCCTCAAAAAATTCAACTAAATTTGATGTATCTTCTAGAAAGATAGTTACTAGCACTATAGCAGTTTTCTGGGGAGCTATAGCACCCTTCTTGCCCATTAGTGACACAATGGCATCAAGGGGTGGTGCTATAGTGCCACACAAAAATTACCATTTTTGCTCCATTTTTTCTCATTTTCTATAAATGTTCACTTCATGTACCTGCAACCAAAAACGTGCAAAATACGTTCCTTTAAAGTGCAATATCATCAAAAATATATAAAACATGCACTAAAAATATGTTATTTTGAGGTGGATCAATTCCCCCATTCTTCATGTTACCTTTCCTCGAGTAACTCCTTATAATATATATAAAATCTATAACATGTGATAACAAATTTAACTTAAAGAATTCTATAATTTCTGCTTTATAAAATTCTATAGTAAAGTTTTAGAAAAAAATTTAACAACTCATGTTAAAAACTAAAGTACAATAACATTTAGCAGTCAAGTTTAAAAGTTTTAATCTTCTATTTATTTCAAAAATAACTGCAATTTAGTCATACTTAAAAAATTTAGAATAAAAACCATTAAAAGAATTGCATGAGAACTTTATTAGTAAAGGTGCTAATACTTCTAAGTCAAAATAGAAATGTAAATAAGTTTCTTTCCTTAATAGCCAACTTTTTATTAGGCATCTCCTCAAGCTTCTCCTAGCTTATTTTTTTTCATTTTGCTTTTCTTTTTCATTTTCTTTTAATATCTTTTTCAATTCTTCTTTTACTCTTTCATTTTCTTTTTTCATAATTTATGAGAGGATTACTATATTTAGATAGCCTTTGATGATTTTGAACTCCACTATCCTCCTCTTAAAGTTAAAAACATCTCACATTGCTTTACTTTAACAAATGTACATTAGCTTTAAAATTTTTCATGAAGTCTCAATTCTTTCTTTCTAAATATAAATTAAAGATCCTTAATTTTTCCAAAAATATAGTACTCTTTACTTTAAATAGTGAAAGCATAACTCCAAATGCTTCATAATAAACATCATTATTCTAGAATTAACTTTTATTATTAAAAACTTTCCCTTAGGTTTTCTACAACTTTCTTAAAATAAAAAAAATATAGTTTTCTAAAGCTAACTCTACATACCACAGGTTATGTTAAAATAATTTTGAAAAATACAATTCCTGAGGACAAAATAAAGTTTAGTTTAAAAAGAATTTTCTCCCCTCCCCCAAAGTTAAAATTTTAAACTAATTTAAAGTAGGAAATTTCATGAAGGAAGAGAAATTTTTTTTAAATTTTTAAAACAGGGAAACTAATGCAGGTACAAGTAGGAAACACAAGTACTGCGTAGTGATAATCATAAGTTTAACATGCTTAAAAACATAAAATAAGCACTACTCTAGCATTTAATTTAGAGCAGAAAATAAACAGTGGAACCAACAGTTTAATAAAAAAAATTTAAAGAAATTAAATACACATTACACATATGTAAAAAATATCACTGACATAACAAAGTCTAAATTTTCAAGCACAACAAATGAAAAGAAAGAAAACATAAACTAAACGTTAACCTTCATTATCTCCAGCATCATCAGAACCATCACCATCATCATCATCACCACCCAGATCTATGTCCTCATCCTTCTTAGAAGGTCAATATGGTGTGAAAGTAGGGCAAGCAAAAAATTTCACAGAATGATCACCTCCCATGTATCTCCTCATTGCGTCATTATAAGCAAAATCATACTCAATCTTCCTCGTCATAATCACCATGATACAAATGAGATTCAACCTCTTTCAATTGATTATGTAGATTTATGATATCTCCTGGTTGAATCATCATTTGTTCCATAAGAGAATTTAGAGACATAGACTCAGAAGTAGATGGTCTAGGAGTAGGAGCAGGAGCAAGAGTAGAAGCTAAAGTAGAAGGCATGTTAAACCCAGTCCTATGAATAGTCCCAAAATGTCTCTCATATTTTTCCAATTTTTTTTTCAAATGAACTTATGAATTGGTAAGGATTCTTCCCAAGTCTCATAATTCACTCCAAAACTAGCACACAAAGTAGTAATAAAAGAAGGGTAGCCCAAACCTCCTGTAGTTCCTCCTCTCAAAGAAACAAGCATGTTGGTATAAATGAGGGAGCCAATGTCAATAAGTTGCTTCATCTGAATACAATATTTTAAAGTGGCTCTCTCATGAGTTACCTCACTAAAATAGTTGGTAGGCAATAATCTTTCAGAGATAAAATAGTGTCAATCTTGAGAATGAACATTAATTTTTAAAAAAGGAAAGTTCGCTCATCGCCCATTCTTAATATTCCAAACTCAATTTACATCAGTAAAAAATCTCATCATCTCATCTAATTCAACATAAGTCGGATGGAACTCATAAAAGACGTAGGTAGGAACACTGTGCAGTTAGTATATGTGGTTAATACAAATAGAACTAACATCGACATATTGCCCACGCACTAATACCAAATCATCATTTTCATCAAGAAAGTTGGCATAAAATTCAAGAACAACAGTAATCACAAAATTGGTAGTGAAATAACAAAATTGTTGTCACTACCTCTTTGCAATCAAGTACCCAATAGTACCATCAGGATGTAGAAAACTGCGTTATGCAATCAACTTCTTTGATTGCAGATCAACATATCTGTCTTGTGCCCTTACACTAACAAACTAATCATAATCAAAAGTTGCCTTTTCCTTGCCTTTCTTAATCTTAGGAGCCATGTGTAATCTATAAATTTTCAAGATAAATTCCAAAAATCACTAACTCAACTTCAAAGAGGCTCCTAAAAACTCAATCCAAACATAAATAATCATTCAACCGTGGATTTCACTCTATTTTCATCAAGTCTTCTAGTTTTTGGCCTAATCCACAATGTGGGTGAAATTCATTGACAAATCAAAATATTTCAAAGCTAGGGTGAAGATCTTACTTAGAGACAAAGAAATCCCAAGTTTGGAAGCCTATCTCTAAGCCAATCAAGCACAAATTGAAGCCCTAAGGGAGAAAATTTTGAAAAATGGAGGAAGGAGATGAACCATGGGTAAAAATGGCAAAATTTGTGAGTCCAGGCACTTAAAATGACTCATGAGTTAGTTCAGCGCTATAACATCGGGCAGTGCACTATAGCTCCATGCTTAGCCAGATGAACGATTCAATAACACCCAAATATGGCGCCATAGTGCCATTCATGCCCATCCATATTTTAAAAAGTTTTTATATTTGAAAAGGAAATAAAAAATCTAGGATGCAGAAAAGCTCTTTTTCAAATTTTAATGGCCAATTTTTTTACTTACTGAGTTCGTCACCAATCCAAAATTTCAAATTTACAAATTCTAATTTGAATACATAAGGCCACTTTTTCACAACACAACAAAACATTTTATTATATTAACAATAAGTTCAATACAACATCACAAACACCAAGACATCACTTATATGTTCATACAACACATACAATACAAACCACACTAAGTCTCTAAATGAATACTATAGGCACACTATACAGAATTACACAACATTAAGGATATAAATGTCAATATAAAAACAACCTTTAGGACCACTCTTGATTAGTGGTTATATTCTCCATTCCACTCACCAAACAATTTCTATCATAGCAATGGTAGAAAGGAGCACGGGGAAATTCCTTAGCAAACTTATCGTCGATCCACTTGTTGGTGCTATACATAGTCACTTGACAATCTTGAAGCACGCCAAATTATTGAATTGCAGTTTCAACTGTCAATCCATATGCTTGTAATGGTGGGATAAATTTTCAACCCTTGAATGCAGAAGAGAGGTCTCACCTTCAATCTTCTCAACTTTTTCCATGAGGCACTCTAAACTTACTGTGAGATATTCACTGAAATATGCTGGAGCATCCTTATGCAATAACGTCTTCTCTTCAAATCTCCCATTTTCATTGCTCTCCATGATCTATTATATGAAATTTTTAGTCTCAAATCTCTTTGGAATACTTAGGAATGTAATAGGGATTCTTTAAACCCCATCTTATGCGGTTTTGTAAAGAGGAAGAAGAAGTGAAACCAAATTTTAGGGGTTTTTAGAAGTTATTCAAACTGTAGCGTTATAGCGCCAGATCTAGCGCGATAGCGCTAAACCAACATTCTTCATTTTCAAATTTCATTCTTCCACTCTTCAAGTCCATTAATATAATATTTTTTATGCCAAAAAAATTGTATAAGACTCACAATCACTCTATAGAACTCATCACAACAACAATTCAAATCCAAATCACACCAATAGTTATGGGTTGCCTCCCACAGAGCACTTGGTTTAACGTCATCAGCCTGACATAACAATTATTTTACTTAGATCTGAGCCAACATTAGGACCCTCTCCACTCATGTAAGCTTTTAATCAGTCTCCATTTACCTTAATCACTTTCCTAGTTTTTGGAACTTCAATATCAACAACTCCATATCAATATACTTTTACCATAATAAATGGTCCTAACCAAATGGATTTAAGTTTTCTTGGAAATAATTTCAATCTTAAATTATAAAGCAATACTTCTTGCCAAGGTTCAAAATGCTTTTTTAGAATTTTTTGATCATGCCCAATTTTCGTTTTATCTTTCTAAATTTCAGCATTCTTATAAGCTTCATTTCTCAATTCATCAAGCTCACTTAATTGCAGTAATCACTTATCCCCAACATATTTCAAATTATAATTAAACTCTTTAAATGCCCAGTTGACTTTATGCTCCAACTCAACTGGTAAGTGACATGCTTTTCCATATATAAGCCAATATGGTGTCATTCTTATAGGTGTTTTATAAGCAATCTATTGACCTCACTTTTGGTTGAGGTATAGTATTCTCCTTAATAGCCTAGAGTCTAGCCATAAGACTTTCCTATTGACTATTCTTAGAGGACTAGAAAAGGAACCCTCACCATTAAAAATTCTAAATCTTTCTTGCTCAACTTGAAAGTTCCACATATTGGTCCTAACCTCTAGCACTTAGTAGGTGGGGTAAATATGGGGGAGCTCAAGGGGCATCCCCATAGGACTGCTTGGCCTTAGGGTTGACTCTGGGTGTTGGTCTGGAGCTAGCTCACTCACTTACACTCACTTACACACACTTACACTTACTTTCACTCACATCACACTCACAACTTAAACACAAATTTGTTGACTTTGATCCCCTGATCTTTTGAGAGACTCATGTAGATGGTCCCCTAGACCCACTAGCTTTAGGCAAGGGTCTAGCTCAGACAAGTAAATGAAGGACCCAATGTAGAGGATTCCTTTGGTCCATAGCCCAAATGGGGTGGTTGGCACCTCACATTCACCAAAACACTTAACTTAGGCTTTTGCCCCTCAAATCTACCCAATTTACCAAAATACCCCCAAATCCAAAATTTGACAAAAATTCCCAAACTTACCCAAAATACCCAACTTTGTCCCCAAATCATTTCAAACCAACCACATTGCCCAAAACAACCCAAAATTGCCAAAATTATCAAAACACCCCCAAATTTGCCAAAATTGCAAAAGTACCCTTGGTGGTCCATCTTTCCCAAAACCTTCAAAATCATCTCAAATGTCCCTAAAACTAATTTGGACTCTTCAATTGAATCCAAATTAACAAATTTGACTAAAACCCCTAAATTGCACCTAAAAGCACAATTTCTCAAAAATTCACCCCAAATGTCCCTCAATCTCATCCCAGATTTCCCCAATTTCAATTCTAAAATCAAATTCATCGAGTCTATGATAATTTCAAACCAAATCCAAGTTTAATTGGCCCATTCTTTGAGCTCAATTTTGATCCAAACCAAAACCCCCAATTTTGACCATATGACCCAACCTCACCCATATGAACCCCATAGCCCACTCAAATGCCTCAATTTTGATCCCAAAACTCTTCCTTACATTTCTACTAATCAAATTGAGCCCTTAATTGGCCTTTATCAAGCCTCAATTCCACTCAATTTCAACCCAAAATCAAAATCCTCAAATTTTCCCCAATTTGGCCATTTCTCCAAATGTCACCTAATTGAATACCCAAAACCCAAAATTGACACCCAATTAATGTTGAAAACTCTTCACGACATTCCCCAAGACAATTTTGAACCATCAATTTGAACTTTGCCCAACTCTAGCCCAACCTAAACCTAAGTCTATCCCAACATCCCCAAATTGACCAAATGCCCAAATTCCTTAAGATTGACCCACCATATCAATTCAAAATCACTCCAAATATTTTCTAAACTCTTTGTGACAATCATCCACACAATATTGCTCAATAAATTGAGTCCAATGTCATTTTTAGCCTAGCCCAAACCCAATTTCAAGAAAATTTGAGCCAAATTGAACCCATGCACCAAAATTGACTAATTCATTCCTAAGTGACCAAATTAATGACACCACAACCACCAAATGGAGCCTAGTGACTGGGCTAAACCCACCTAGCCGACCTTATTTGAGATACAGACCAATGGTCCCTCAATTTAGGGTATTTCGCCCCCTTTATTGCCCAAACCCAAATATCCTCACCATCATCACTAACCATTAGTGGCTAACTATCATAAACCCTCTCATGGCGCCCCTAACTACTCTGACCACCACCTCTGGCCTTGTCTGTCGGCCTAGTGGCTGAAAAACCAAAACTGAGAGCCACCCTCTTGAATCAAAACCCATTACACTCATCCAATGTGCCTAGCCTTGATTGGCATTTAGCATTCTACAGTTGTTCGGCTCAACACCCAATTACACCTGAATTGAAGCCTTGAGCTCCACCCTAAGCCACTCTATTTAATTCCCAGGTCCATTATCAAAAAAAGGAGACCTTTAATTTCCTTGGGAAAACTCTGTCAAATTGCTCCCAGAGCTCCTCTAAGACTCCTTAAGCTCATTGCAACCATCTCTTAACCTATTTTCCCAACACATGAGCTCCATTTTAGAGCTCAAAAGCAGGGAAAATTTTGGTTGCCCACAAAACTTCCCCAAACCTCAAATTAAATTGCTCTTAAGCTTCCTTAGAGCAAAAGAGAAAGATCCCTATTGAAATCCCCCTCTTATGAGCTCTCCAAACCACTCTTAGACCCAATACAACAACTCATTTCATCGAACTCCTACTTGGCGCTTACACTAGAGGGAACCAACACATCCAGAAGGTTTGTTGGGCTCCACTAAAGCTTTCACAAGCATCTGATTGATGTCTTCCCTCTCAGATAAATGTATAGGCCATTGACCCTAAATTTGAGCTTGGTTTGGTCATTTATGAAAATACCTTCACAATTTTTAAAAGTAAAAAGAAATCTTTAAATTATTCTCATACCATAACATTAAGTCCCATATGCAAGAAGAAAGAAAGGGAACTACTCATAATTTATGGAGATTAAAAAAAAGAAAAAAACTTTTGCATTGAAATCCAAGTCTTACAACAAAAACTTACCAAGTACCTTATATTTTCTCCTCAAGCAAACTTCTAGAGTTTCCGTTAAGCAATCTTAAAACTTCTTCACACTAAAACACACTCACACTTGAACACAAAATATAATAAACCTAACTCACTATTACTGCCCAACTGAAGATTTTAGGCTCCAAAAGGTCTCCAAATTTGGTCAAATCCTTCTCCTTAAATGGAAAACAAAAAATAACCAAGGGTTGCTTCAAGTGCCCCTCCAAAAAATTCGGTCAAATTCAATGTATCTTCTAGAAAGATAGTTACTAGCACTATAACAGTAGTCTAAGGAGCTATAGCACCCTTCTTGCCCATCAGTGACACTATGGCGTCAAGGGGTGGTGCAATAGTGCCACACAAAAATTACCATTTTTGCTCCATTTTTTTCTCATTTTTTGTAAATGTTCATCCCATGTACCTGCAACCAAAAACATGCAAAATACCTTCCTTTAAGTGCAATATCATAAAAAATACATAAAACATGCACTAAAAATAGGTTATTTTGAGGTTGATCAATTGCCTCAATCTTCATGTTACCTGTCCTCAAGCAACTCTTTATAATATATATAAAATCTATAACATGTGATAAAAAATTTAACCTAAAGAATTCTATAATTTATGATTTATAAAATTCTATAGTGAAACTTTCAGAAAAAAATTTAGATAGCCTTTGATGATTTTGAACTCCACTATCCTCCTCTTAAAGTTAAAAACATGTCACATTGCTTTACTTTAACAAATATACATTAGCTTTTAAAATTTTTCATGAAGTCTCAATTCTTTCTTTCCAAGTATAAATCAAGGATCCTTATTTTTTCCAAAAATATAGTACTCTTTACTTTAAAAAGTGAAAGCATAACTCCAAATGCTTCATACAAAACATCATTATTCTAGAATTAACTTTTATTATTAAAAAATTTTACTTAGGTTTTCTACAACTTTCATAAAATCAAAAATATAGTTTTCTAAAGCTAACTCTACAAACCACAGGTTATATTAGATTAATTTTGAAAAATACAATTCCTGAGGGCTAAATAAAGTTTAGTTTAAAAAGAATTTTCTCCCCTCCCCCAAAGTTAAATTTTTAAACTAATTTAAAGTAGAAAATTTCATGAAAGAAGAGAAAAAATTTTAAAATTTTTAAAACAGGGAAACTAATGCAGGTACAAGTAGGAAACACAAGTACTAAGTAGTGATAATCATAAGATTAACATGCATAAAAAAAATAAGCACTACTCTAGCATTTAATTTGGAATAGAGAATAAACAGTGGAACCCACAGTTTAATAGAAAAAAAACTTAAAAGAAATTAAACACACATTACACATATGTAAAAAAATTCACTAACATAACAGAGTCTAAATTTTCAAACACAACAAATGAAAGAAAGAAAACATAAACTAAACGGTAACCTTCATTATCTCCAGCATCATCAACACCATCACCATCATAATCACAACCCCCTAGATCTATGTCCTCATCCATCTCAGAAGGTAAATATGATTTAAAAGTAGGTCAAGAAAAAAATTTCACAGAATAATCACCTCCCATGTATCTCCTCATTGCGTCATTATAACAAAAATCATACTCGATCTTCCTCGTCATAATATCATCACCATGATACAAATGAGATTCCCCTTTCACATGAATATGAAGATTTATGATATCTTTTTGTTGAATCATCATTTGTTCCATAAGAGAATGTAGAGAAATAGACTTAAAAGCAGATGGTCTAGGAGCAGGAGCAGGAGCAAGATTAAAATCTAAAGTAGAAGGTATGTTAACTTCAGTCCTATGAATAGTCCCATAATGCCTCTCATATTTATCCAAATTTGTTTTTCTAATGGATTTATGAATTGTAAGGTTTCTTCCCAAGTCTCATAATTCACTCCAAAATCAGCACACAAAGTAGTAATAAAAGAAGGGTAGCCCAAAGCCCCTGTATGTTAAGGAAGGTGGAGACTCGGTCCACTTCCTTGAATTGGCGACCTCGAAACTTATGGAAATTATTTAAGTTTATTTCCTTAGGTATTTTGTTCCGTGCTATAGCGTGATGCTTCCCTATTTTCATTTAAAGTAGTTGCCTTCTATTGATAGGAAGAATTAAGGAAAGCTTAATTAATTAATTAAGCTTTACGAGATTAATCTCCCGCCCCTCCTGTTGCTATAGAGAAAAAGGTAATGAATTTGATAGCTTGCCTTAATGGGCTTTATATGGGTCATTAAAGCATGATTCCATGTTTTCTTTATGAAATCATGAAATTAAGGGTTACAAAATAAGCTGGATACTGAGAAGCTTTAAAAGGGGCTCACGATTACAGGGAAGTGTATTACTCTCCAAAAAGCTTTCTCTCTTTAGAATATACTTTATCGTGAGACTGAAATAAAGGAATCACAAGGAAGCTTTTCTTTAAAGTTGTCTTTCTTCTTTTTGGTGTGCCTCTCATTTTAGAGAGAGAGAGAAGGTGAGGAGAGAAAGAGAGAAAATTCTTTCTTACAAGTTGACGTGGTCGACGATGTAATCCTTAAAGCTAATAAAATCTTCTGCAGCTCCGTGGACGTAGGCAATTTGCCGAACCACGTAAATCTTGTGTCACCTTTTTCTGGTGTAATTTTCTCGATCTGTTTTTCGCTTTACTACCGTCAATTTTTCATAACAACTGGTATCAGAGCCATGTTCGGATCTAAGGAAGAATGATGGCCAGAGACGAAGTGAGGGTTTCAGGGATCGAGAAGTTTGACGGCACGGACTTTGGATACTGGAGGACACAGATAGAGGATTAACTCTATGGGAAGAAACTTCATCTTCCACTACCGGGAAATCAACCGGAGAAGATGGAAGAGGCTGATTGGAATCTGTTGGATTGACAGGTTATGGGGGTTATTCGATTAACCCTATCGAGGTCCGTTGTTCACAATGTCATAAAGGAGAGGACGACGACAGATCTTATGGCAGCCTTATCAAGTATGTATGAAAAACCATCGACAAATAACAAGGTACACTTGATGAAAAAGTTATTCAACTTGAAGATGGTGGAAGGTGTGTCGGTTGTTCAACATTTGAATGATTTCAACACTATTACAAATCAATTATCATCCGTTGAAATTAATTTTAAAGATGAGATATGTGCGCTGATATTGTTGGCTTCATTACCAAATAGCTGGGAAGCCATGGGGATGGCATTTAGCAACTCTGCAGGTAAAACCAAACTAAAATATGATGATATTTGTGACTTGATTCTTGCTAAAGAGGTGCGCAGGAAAGATCTCAGGTTTGAGTTCAACACTGAATGTTGATTCCAGAGGGATATCACAAGAGAGGAACTCAAACAGAAGAAGGACAAAATCAAAGCATAGAAGCAAGAGCAAGTCAAAGCCTGGTTAGCAAACAACCTGCTGGAATTGTGGCAAAACTAGCAACATAAAGAAGAACTGTAAAAATCCTTAGAAGACGGAGAACGTCAGTGCTAACGCTGTAACTGAAAAAGTGCAGGATGCGCTATTGTTTGTAGTTCATAACTTTGTTGACGACTGGATACTGGACTCGGGGGCGTCTTTTCACACATCTTCTCACCGGGAGTTAATGAGAAACTATGTTTCAGGTGACTTTGGGAAAGTGTACCTGGATGATGGAGCAGCTTTGAACGTGGTGGGGATGGGAGATGTTGAAATTGCACTCCATAACAGAAACAATTGGATTCTGCAAAATGTTAGACACATTCCTGAACTAAAAAAGAACCTCATATCTGTTGGGCAGCTTGATGAGGGAGGTCATTCAGTAGTGTTCTTTGATAACACCTGGAAGGTTACTAAAGGAACACTGGCTTGTGATAGAAGACTGGTACGCTATATATGACAACTGGTCTAATTAAAAATGTTGATACCACAATTGCAGAGAGCACAACAGACATGTGGCATTGCAGACTTAGACACATGAGTCAGAGAGGTATGAAAGAGCTTCAGTCTAGAGGCAAGCTACCAGAACTGAAGTCCATTGATTTCAGCATGTGTGAAAGTTGCATCATGGGGAAGCAGAAGAAGACCAGTTTTCTAAAAGATGGCAAGGTGCCAAAGGCAGGAAAACTAGAACTGGTACACACTGATGTGGGGGCCTTCCCCAGTGGCATCGCTTCGAGGCTCTCGCTATTATGTCACATTCATAGATGACCACAACATAAAGGTATGGGTTTACTTTCTGAATCATAAATCTGATGTATTTTCTGTGTTCAAAACTTGGAAGGCCATGATTGAAATGAAGACAGATCTAAAACTGAAATGTTTGAGATCTGATAATGATGGTGAGTACATTGATGGTAGGTTCAAGGAATACTGTGCAACTCAAAATATCAGAAAGGAGAAGACCACTCCAAGGACACCACAACAAAATGGAGTTGCAGAACACATGAACAGGACCATCAATGAGCGTGCTAGGAGCATGAGATTGCACGCAGGACTACCATCAACCTTCTGGGCAGATGCGGTCAGCACTACAATTTACCTGGTCAACAGCGGGTCATCTGTCCCATTAGACTGTAAATTACCTGAGGAGGTCTGGAGCGGCAAAGAGGTCAAATTTTCTCATCTTAAAACTTTTGGTTGTCTTTCTCATATTCTAATCAATCCTGATGTACGTAACAAGCTTGATGCTAAGTCAAAGAAATGTTATTTCATTGGTTATGGAGATGAAACATTTGATTATCGTTTATGGGATGATTAGGATCGGAAGATTATCAGAAGCAGAAATTAGATTTTTAACGAGAAGATGATGTGCAAGGACAAGGCCAATACAAATTTTGGAATAGCTCCTCAGGAGTCAGAGTTCGTGAAGTTCGATGATCTACTAGAGGACACAGAGCAGAACAGAGATGGGAATGAGGAGGAGAATGGGTATGGGGCACCCATTCCTATTATTCTGCAGGCAGGTTTAGAGTCATTCACTACTCCAATCGCCATTTGGAGGTCAGTCAGGAGCAGACATTTACCGTAGCATTACTCACCAACTTTAAATTACATATTGCTGACAGATAGTGGAAAACCACAAAGCTATGAAGAAACCTTAGCAGATGAAAATTCTAGCAAGTGGAAGTTGGCCATGAAGGAGGAGATGGATTCTTTTCTGAGAAATCAAACATGGGATCTAACAGAACTTCCCCCAGGGAAGAAGGCATTGCACAACAAGTGGGTGTACCGGGTAAAGACTGAGCTTGATGGCAGTAAAAGGTACAAGGCTAAACTTGTTGCAAAAGGCTTTCAACAGAAGCAAGGCATTGATTACTCTAAGATCATTTCTCCTGTGGTAAAACTAACAACCATCAAGATGGTCCTAGCTATGGCTGCTACCGAAGATCTATTCCTTGAGCAATTAGATGTGAAGATAGCTTTTCTTCATGGAGACCTTAAAGAAGACATCTATATGCACTAGGCTGAAGGGTTCGTGGTACAAGGAAAAGAAGATTCAATTTGTAGACTGAAGAAGAGCTTGTATGGTCTGAAGAAAGCTCCTAGACAATGGTACAAGAAGTTTGATAATTCCATGCAAAATGTCGGATACAGCAGATGTCAAACAGATCACTGTTGCTATGTCAGGTACTTTGACCATTCCTATATAATCCTGTTGTTGTATGTGGATGATATGCTTATTGCAGGGCCCAGCATTTATGAAATCAATAATCTGAAGAAGCAGATGTCAGAGCACTTTACAATGAAGGATTTGGGAGCGGCAAAACAAATCCTTGGCATGAGGATTTTTAGAGATCAAGTCAAAGGCACTTTGAGACTTTCACAGGCTGAATATGTGAAAAAGGTGCTTAACAGGTTCAATATGGACAAGGCCAAACCAATTGACACACCTTTAGGCAGTCACTTCAGACTCAGCAAAAATCAATCACCCAAATCAGAGGAGGAACAAGATTACATGAGTAAGGTTTCTTACACTTCAGCTATTGGTTCACTTATGTATGCTACGGTATGTACCAGACCGGATATTGCCTATGCAGCGGGAGTTGTGAGCAGATACATGAGTAATCCAAGGAAGGAGCATTAGGAAGCTGTGAAGTGGATTTTGAGATACCTAAAAGGCTCTTCAGAAACCTATTTATGTTTCTCAGGAAAGAGCCTAGAGGTATAGGGTTATGTTGATGCAGATTTAGCTGGAGACATTGACAGTAGGAAGAGTACTACATGTTATGTTTATACTCTTGGCGGTACTACGGTGTCATGGGGCTCTAATCTACAGAAGACAGTTTCTTTGTCTACTACAGAGGCTGAGTATGTTGTAGTGTCAGAGGCTGCTAAAGAGATGATATGGCTGCAGAGTTTCTTGGCAGAATTGGGTAAGGAGGTTCAAAAAGGCAATCTCTACAGTGATATTCAGAGCGCCATATTCCTAACAATAAATCCAGCATTTCAATACAGGACCAAGCACATTCAGATCAGGTATCACTTTATTCCACCATTGTTAGATGACAGATAGTTATTACTTGAGAAAATTTGTGGAAGCAAGAATCCTGCTAATATGTTGACCAAGGGCGTTACAATTAAGAAACTGAAGTTGTGCTCGACTTTAGTTGGTCTTCTAGCTTGAAGACAGAGGTTTTGAGTTGCAGATGTGGAGGATATCATGTTTGAAGATAAGGTTGATGTAGCCAGCAAATAATGCAGTCAGTGTCCTAGACTCTAAGTGGGAGAATTGTTAAAGAAGGTGGAGACTAGGTCCACTTCCTTGAATTGGTGACCTTGACACTTATGAAAATTATTTAAGTTTATTTACTTATGTATTTTGTTCCCTGCTATAGCTTCATGCTTCCCTGTTTTCATTTAAAGCAGTTGCCTTCTATTGACAGGAAGAATTAAGAAAAGCTTAATTAATTAATTAAGCTTTATCAGATTAATATCCTGCCCCTCCTGTTGTTATAGAGAAAAAGGAAATGAATTTGATAACTTGCCTTAATGGGCTTTATAAGGATCACTAAAGCATGATTCCATGTTTTCTCTATGGAATCATGAAATTAAGGGTTACCAAAATAAACTGGATACTGGAAAGCTTTAAAAGGGGCTCACGATTACAGGGAAGTGCATTACTCTTCAAACATATTTCTCTCTTTAGATTATACTTTGTTGTGAGACTGAAATAAAGGAATCACAAGGAAGCTTTTCTTTAAAGTTGTCTTTCTTCTTCTTGGTGTGCCTCTCGGTTTAGAGAGAGAGAAGGTGAGGAGAGAGAGAGAGAATTCTTTCATGCAAGTCGACGTGGTCGACGGTGTAATCCTCAAAGCTAATAAAATCCTTAGTAGCTCCGTGGACGTAGGCAATTTGCTGAACCACGTAAATCTTGTGTTGCCTTATTCTAGTGTAATTTTCTCGATCTGTTTTTTGCTTTACTACCGTCGATTTTTCATTACATTGTGTTCCTCCTCTCGAAGAAACAAGCATGTTGGTATAAATGAGGGAGCCAATGTCAATAGGTTTCTTCATCTGAATACAATATTTTAAAGTGGCTCTCTCACAAGTTACCTCACAAAAATGGTTGGTAGGCAATAATCTTTCAGAGATAAAATGTGTCTTAAGAATGAACATTAAGTTTTAAAAAAGAAAATTTCACTCGTCGCCCATTCTTAATTTTCCAAACTTAATTCACATCAGTAAAAAATCTCATTATCTCATCTAATTCAACATCAGTAGGATGGAACTTATAATAGAAGTTGGTAGGAACACTGTGCATTTGGTATATGTGGTTAATCCAGATAGAGCTAACATCCACATATTGCCCACGCACGAATACCAAATCTCCAATTCATCAAGCAAGTTGGCATAAAATTCAATAACAACAGTAATCACAAAATCGGTAACGAAATAGGAAAAGTGTTGTCACTATCTCTTTGCAATCAAGTACCCAATAGTACCATCAGGATGTACAAAACTACATTCTGCAACCAACTTCTTTGATTGCAGATCAA
Source organism: Phalaenopsis aphrodite (assembly GCA_003013225.1). NCBI lineage: Eukaryota > Viridiplantae > Streptophyta > Magnoliopsida > Asparagales > Orchidaceae > Phalaenopsis > Phalaenopsis aphrodite. The sequence goes on along the minus strand of NEWO01000233.1, from coordinate 352,941 downwards.
CATATCTATCCCGTGCCCTTGCTCTGACAAACTTATCAGAATCAAAAGTTGCCTTTTCCTTACCTTTCTTAATCTTATGAGCCATGTGTAATCTATAAATTTTCAAGATAAATTCCAAAAATCACGAACTCAACTTCAAAGAGGCTCCTAAAAACTCAATTCAAACATAAATAATCATTCAATTGTGGATTTCACACTATTTTCATCAAATCTTCTAATTTTTGGCCTAATCCACAATGTGGGTGATATCTATTGTCAAATCAAAATATTTTAAGGCTAGGGTGAAGATCTTACCTAGAGACAAGGAAATCCCAATTTTTGAAGCCTATCTCTAAGCCAATCAAGCACAAATTGAAGCATTAAGGGAGCAAAATTCGAAAAATGGAGGAAGGAAATAAACAATGGGTAAAAATGGCAAAATTTGTGGGTCCAAGCACTTAAAATGACTCATGAGTTAGTTCAGCGCTATAGCCTCGGGCAGTGCACTATAGCGTCATGCTTAGCCAGATGAACGATGCAATAACGCCCAAATATGGCGCTATAGCGCCATTCATGCCCATCCATATTTTAAGAAGTTTTTATATTTGAAAAGGAAATAGAAAATCTAGGATGCAGAAAGGCTCTTTTTTAAATTTTAATGGCCAATTTCTTTTACTTATTGAGTTTGTCACCAATCCAAAATCTCAAATTTACAAATTCTAATTTGAATACATAAGGCCACTTTTTCACAACACAACATAACATTTTCTTATGTTAATAATAATTTCAATACAAGATCACAAACACCTAGACATAACTTATATGTTTATAAACCACATACAATACAAACCACACTAAGTCTCTAAATGAATACTATAGGCACACTACACAAAGTTACACAACATTAAGAATAGAAGCGTCAATATAAAAACAACCTTTAGGACCACTCCTGATTAGTGGTAATATTCTCCATTCCACTCGCCAAACAATTTCTACCATAGCAATGGTAGAAAGGAGCACGGGGAAATTCCTTAGCAAACTTATCATCAATCCACTTGTTGGTGTTATACATAGTCATTTGACTATCTTGAAGCACCCCAAATTTTTGAATTACAGTTTCAACTGCCAATCCATATGCTTGTAATGGTGGGATAAATTTTCAACCCTTGAATGCAGAAGAAAGGTCTCACCTTCAATCTTCTCAACTTTTTCCATGAGGCACTCCAAACTTAGTATGAGATATTCATTGAAATATTCTAGAGCATCCTTATGCAACAACTTCTTATGTTAAAATCTCCCATTACCATTGCTCTCCATGATCTATTAAATGAAATTTTCAGTCTCAAATCTCTTTAGAATACTTAGGAATGTCATAGGAATACTTTAAATCCCATCATAGGCGGTTTTTTAAAGAGGAAGAAGAAGGGAAACCAAAATTTTGGCGGTTTTTTGAAGTTATTCAAACTGTGGGACTATAGCGCTAAACCAACATTCTCCATTTTCAATTTTTTTTCTTCCACTCTTCAAGTCCTTTAATATAATATTTTTTTGTGCCAACAAAAACGCATAAGACTCACAATCACTCGATAGAACTCATCACAACAACAATTCAAATCTAAATCACACCAATAGTTATGGGTTGCCTCCCAAAAAGCGCTTGGTTTAACGTCATCAGCCTGACATACCCTTATTTTACTTAGGTCTGGCCCAACATTAGGATCTCTTCAAATGCAGGACCCTCTCCACTCATGTAAGCTTTTAATCTATATACATTTACCTTAATAACTCCTAGTTTTTGGAACTTCAACATCAATAAGTTCATATGTATATAGTTTTACCATAATAAATGGTCCTGACCAACTTGATTTAAGTTTTCCTGGAAATAATTTCAATCATGAATTATAAAGCAATTCTTCTTGCTGAGTTTTAAAATGCTTTTTCAGAATTTTTTTATCATGCCTAATTTTCGTTTTCTTTTTCTAAAATTTGGCATTCTTATAAGCTTCATTTCTCAGTTCATCAAGCTCACTTATTTGCAGTAATCGCTTATCCCCAACATCTTTCAAATTATAATTAAACTCTTTAAATGCCCAGTTGACTTTATGCTCCAACTCAACTGGCAAGTGACATGTTTTTCCATATATAAACTAATATGGTGTCATTCCTATAGGTGTTTTATAAGTAGTTATTGACCTCACTTTTGGTTGAGGTCTAGTTTCCTCCTTAGTAGCCTAGAGTCTAGCCATAGGACTTTCCTGTTGACTATTCTTAGAGGACTAGAAAAGGAACCCTCACCATTAAAAATTCTAAAATCTTTGTTGCTCAACTTAAAAGTTCCACATATTGGTCCTAACCTCTAGCACTTAGTAGGTGGGGCCCAATATGGGGGAGCTCAGGTGGCATCCTCTTAGGACTGCTTGGCCTTAGAGTTCACTCTGGGTGTTGGTCTGGAGCTAGCTCACTCACTTACACTCACTTACACACACTTACACTTACTTTCACTCACATCACACCCACAACCCTAAACCCAAATTTTTTGACTTTGATCCCTTGATCTTTTGGAGGACTCATGTAGATGGTCCCCTATACCCACTAGCTTTAGGCTAGGGTCTAGCTCAGACCAGTACATGAAGGACCCAAAGAAGAGGATTGCATTTCTCCATAGCCCAAATGCGGTGGTTGGCACCTCACTTTCACCAAAACACTTAACTTAGCCTTTTGCCCCCCAAATCTACCCAATTTACCAAAACACCCCCAAATCCCAAATTTGACCAAAATTCCCAATATTACCCAAAATACTCAAATTTGTCAGCAAATATTTTCAAACCAACCAAATTTCCCTAAATAACCCAAAATTGTCAAAATTATCAAAATACCCCCAAATCTACCAAAATTACAAAAGTACCCTTAGTGGCCCAACTTTCCCAAAACCTTTAAAATCATCTCAAATGTCCCCAAAACTAATTTGAACAATTCAATTGATTCCAATTTGAGCAATTTGACCAAAACCCCCAAATTGACCCTAAAAGCACAATTTCTCCAAAATTCACCCCAAATGTCCCTCAATCTCATCCCAATTTTCCCCAAATTCAATTATAAACTCAAATTAATCATGCCTATGATTATTTTAAACCAAATTAAAGCTTGATTGGCCCATTCTTTAAGCTCAATTTTGATCCAAACCAAAATCCCCAATTTTGACCATATGACTCAATCTCACCCATATGAACCCCATAGCCCACTCAATTGCCTCAATTTGGATCCCAAAACTCTTTCTAACATTCCTACTAATCAAATTGAGCCCTTAATTGACATTTCTCAAGATTCAATTACACTCAATTTCAACCCAAAATCAAAATCCTTAATTTTCCCCAATTTGGTCATTTCTTTAAATGTCACCTAATTGAATTCCCAAACCCCAAAATTGACACCCAATTAATGTTGAAAACTCTTCATGAGATTCCCCAAGACCATTTTGAACCATCAATTTGAACTTTTCCCAAATCTAGCCCAACCTAAACCTAAGTCTAACCCAACATCCCCAAATTGACCAAATGCCCAAATTCCTTCAAATTGACCCACCAAAACAATTCAAAATCACTCCAAATATTTTCTAAACACTTTGTGACAATCATCCACACAATATTGCTCAATAAATGGAGTCCAATGTCATTTCTAGCCTAGCCCAAACCCAATTTCAAGAAAATTTGACCCAAATTGAACCCATGCACCAAAATTGACTAAGCCATGCCTAAGTGACCAAATTAACGATACGACATCAACCAAATGGAGCCTAGTGACCAGGCTAGACCCACCTAGCCCACCCTATTTGAGATTTGGAGCAATGGTCCCTTGATTTAGGGTATTTCACCCCCTTTATTGCCTAAACCAAAATATTCTCACCATCATCACTAACCATTAGTGGCTAACCATCAAAAACCCTCTCATAGCTCCCTTGACTTCTCTAGCCACCACCCCTGGCCCTACCGACTGGCCTAATGGCCGGATAACCCTAAAACTGAGAGCCACCCCCCTTGAATCAAAACCCATTACACTCATCCAATGTGCTTAGCATTGATTAGCCTTTAGCATTCTGCATCCCTCCACCTAAGCACCCAATTACACATGAATTGAAGCCTTGAGCTCCACCCTAAGCCACTCTATTTAATCCCCACCTCCATGGCCAAAAAAAGGAGACCTGGAATTTCCTTGGGGAAACTCTGTCAAATTGCTCCCAGAGCTCCTCTAAGACTTCTTAAGCTCATTACAACCATCTCTTGAGCTTTTTTCCCCCACCTGAGCTCAATTTTTTAGTTTAAAAGTAGGACATATTTTGGTTGCCCGCAAAACTTTCCCAAACCTCAAATTGAACTGCGCTTAAGCTTCCATAGAGCAAAAGAGGAAGATCCCTATTGAAATCCCCCTCTTTTGAGCTCTTCAAACCACTCCTAGACCAAGTACGCAACCCATTTCATTGAACTACTACGTGGAGCTTACACCGGAGGGAACCAGCACATCCAGAAGGTTTGTTGAACTCCACTGAAGCTTTTGCAAGCATCTGATTGAAGCCTTCCCTCTCAGACAAAGGTATAGGCAATTAACCCTAAATTTGAGCTCGATTTGGTCCTTTATGAAGAAAAGTTTAAATTCATAACACTGTAAATGTATGGATACATTTGTCTTGAGTAGATGAAGGTGTAGGAATAAACCTCATGTGATTTAGTTGAGTATCATGTGAGATTTTAGGTCTAAATGTTTAACGACTCTGCCTATCGGGGACGATGACGGAGATCCGTCAGATCATGCTTGTATCAATCAAATGGACAAGATCGGGCCAGACGAAGTATTCATGCGTGAACAATGGGGCACGTGGCTGTCAAGTCAAATGACAGTGCCGAACCAAGATGCAATGTGTCGCACTTCCGAGAGGACGAGAATGATGTAGCGGATGAGTTGGATAAATAAAAAATTAAGAATTTTCTCATTTAAATAAATACTAGAACTTCAAAAAATCATATCTTTGTGTAGAAAATCATAAAATTAAAAGAAAAACACCCCCCTTGCTCAATGAAAAGAAGAGAATACTGTGGGATAAAAATAAAAATTATTTGTTAACTCTTTGATTTTTAATGAATTAAACACTCTCTAGAGTATTTTAATTCATTATAATTAAGCATTCTTCACTACGACTTGAAATTTTTAGGGTTTATTCCCTTGATAAAGTGCATGTTCTCTGATCTTTCCAAGGTCAGAGAGCATCTCTGTGCTTCTAACCCTAATTTTCAAGCCATGATGGCTATTTTGGCTTAGTTTAATTATATAAATTAAAATATCATCTGAAAAATTATGGGAATAATTTTAGTAGATATTTTATGGTTAGAAAAGCTTAGGAAAATATATATGATGGTTTGAATCACTTTGTACATTCCTATTACTAATTAAATGCTTATATTTTATTTTAATTTATGTAAATTAAATATTAATCAAAATTAGAGAGAATCAATTCCACACTATGTACAAAAATCTTGTTTACCCAATATAAAAATTTAAAATTATTTGACTAAGTTTGAGTATTAAAGTTAATTTTCTAAGAAACCTGTATTTTGTACAATAATAATTATATAAAATTAAATACACTTGGGAAAAATTATGAAAAGTGGTTTTCTGAGTTACTTGTGATCATGAGCACTTAAGAAAAATAAAACTTATTTTTGAGAAAGTACTTAATTTTTTAGCTTTATTTTGAATTTAAAACATTTAAAAATAATTAAAAATCCTAAAATACCAAAATATTTCAAAATGTGTCTAATTGTTCCCTGATCACTTAGAACTCATTAGAATATTTTTCTTAATTTTTCTAAGTTAAAAATAAATTTTCAAAAGCTTAAAAAAAAAACTTCTTTATTTTCCCATTAAAAACAATTATAATAATTATAATAAATAAATAAATAATATGGAATTTTGCTTAAGTGTTTCTGTGACCTAAGGGGATCTCTAGTAATTTTCTCATGAATAAAAACTTTATTTTGGATAAGTTAAGTAAAATCAACTTTGAAAATACTACCTTTTAAATTTAAATAATTATTTAAATTAAATTAGATTTTGAAAATCCACATTTTCTCTGCTGTTTTTTATTTGACCCATGGATAGGACACTCTAAATTCTCAAAGTCAATTGAATTTTGATTAATGAGTTATGAGGTGAAGAGCCCCAAGGGCAAAGGGGTAATTTTAGATTTTTGTGTCTCAATCAAAATTTAGGGTTAACAAAAAGAAAATAGGTAATTTGGATCCTATTAAACATGTTTGGATGATTAAAACACAATGGAATTAGAAGTTTGAAACTCATTTGCCACCTTTTCCATAATGAGAACAAAATTGTAATTTTCTTAATTATCTTAACTTGGAGGTCAATCAAAACTAAATGATTCTCAAGTGATGGCTTTGAGTTAGAAAGATAATACTTCATTAATTTTAAGCCCCATGATTGATGACAATGTGATCTTTCAATAAGAATGCATGTCATTTAAATCAAAATTTTGTTAATTACCATTTCACCTCTTGTGATTGTTCAAGGCTTGGTAGTGACCTAGGATTGACATTTAAACTCATTTGATTGGAGATTAACATCCTTAAATACAACAAGTCTGATGTTATTAGTGAGCACCACAATCTTTTATGACTCAAACCTGCCTTAGAGGCACCCACCCACATAACTCTTAAATGAAATATCAATTGATTAATAGAGTGTCTTAGCCTTGAGATAAATAAAACATCAAGGTTCCTTGAGCAATGATATAACATTAGTTTAACCTTGGATGATTAAAAGAACAATATGATAAGTTCTAAACGTACTCAAAATGTTTCAAGAAATCTTTAAAGTGGTTCATGGTCATGCTCCGGGCACTTTGGAATCTCTTGAATATTTTGAAGGGAAAATTGAACTTGCTATATTTTGTTCTAAAATCTTCCACTAAGATCTTCCAAGACTCAATAAAGGCATAACTTAGGGTTTGGTAGCTACACCTTCATCTACTTCTGCAATTTAAATTCCTTGTAAAACTATATACATGTTGCCAAAGCTAACCTTTTAGGTGGAAGGAGCGGGAAGAATTGACAGTAGGCTTTTAAGTTATCGCATCACGATTTATTTTTTATTTATTTGCACCTCTCAGTTCCTTTTTGTAAACTTGCATGTTAAACAATTATGCCACCCTGCATGTCAAAACCAAAACTATTAGGATAACCACAAAACCAAAACTAAAAAATTAAACAAGGTAAAAATTCACCGTCACAACAATCAAAATATAAGACAACTCAAAATTTAATCACAAACATAAAAAAAATTGTAACTAAATTAAGATGTCTCTATCGGATGATCGGGAATCCCTCGGAGGAGGTAACCTATGGTTGTTAACGAGATTTCTCATGATCTAAATGGAAGTATGGAACTCATTAAGTTGAGTTTAGTAAATTCATTTGGACTAAGTGAATCCGAAAGAAAATAGTGGTGCTAGAGTAAGAGAATCGTAGGATCTTAACCAATATCACTCTAATCAACTTTAGCATTCCCCATAATATTTAAATAACCTTAAATTTAGAAGACACTTGCTTTAACATCATGTCTTTACACCTTAAAAAAATTAAACTCGTCACGACGTGAAACTTGGAGCTAACATCGTGGGTAGCAAGGTCATCTTCAACAGCAAGACATGTCTACATCAGCTAAACCATTCTTTAGAATTAAACAACAAGCCATAAGATTTTGAGGTTGTCCGCCTAGTGGGACATAAATCCTCAACTTATCTTTAGGCCTTTTTATGGTTCTGATATACAATATAAGCCCTAACTCGTCTTAGGATTTCGAGATTGTTGTTTGTCACAACCTAAATCCTCACATCTTCCAGGCCATTCGTGTGATCGTTTCACACAGATGTAAGCTTTAATTAAATAAAATTGGTAGGATGAAACATTTAAATATCTCACCTCTAAATTGAAACCAAACCATAGAGTAGACTGGGAAGTCACCGAGGTTCTCCTCAGGATCCGTGATATCTTCTAGTTATTCTTCCTTTGTATTTTAAAAATAAATGTTCCAATTTTGGGTCATTCCCATTTCACACCTCATTGCCCGAACTTATTGATAAATCCTATTCCTTTGACTTTTTTAAAGACAATATCCCCTGATTTTTGTCGAGAATTTTCTTAGGTAGCTTTGGTTATCTAAGATGTAATTAACTATAAGGGCTTGCATTTATGAAATTTTTTTCCAAACCCAGCTTAATGTAAACATTATCTAATTTTTTATATTATATAAGGGAACTTATCGGCTTATAATAAAACGGTTTTGCAGAACAAATGGATGTCATATATTTCTTAGTTTATTTGATCGAGCCTTACATTCAAGTCGTGTATTTATTCTTCGGGATAGATACATAGCTTGAGGTGTAGTGCTTATTCAGTTAAACTATGAAAGATATCAGATCAGTTTGATTTCATATTTTTCTGAA
>NEWO01000233.1:316290-336388 GCA_003013225.1 Phalaenopsis aphrodite | reverse complement strand
AGTTTTGAGTTTCTAATGACGGGGGTACCTTTTCTAATTTTCTAAGACTAGTCAATAGGAAAGTCCTATGGCTAGACCTAGGCTATCAAAGAAGTTTCTAAACCTTAACCAAAAGTGAGGTCAACAGCTGCTACAATGGTGTTCCCCACGCTTACTTTCTCGTGCAACCTGTCGACGAGCCATGATGCCCGCAACGTCGCCCCCACCATCAATTTTGGAGCAGGATTCGATGAACTTGAAGTCGTGCTTGGAAAGGCTCCCTTTTTCATAACGAAAGTTACCGCTCTAGAAGTCAAGGAGCCACCTGCTGAGTTCAACCTGAACTATCCCCAGGATTTCCCTTCTTACAAGAAGGTGAAAACTACTGTCACCATGACACCTGATAAGCCTATTGTTCCCACTTCTGCTAAGGGAAAAGAGGTCATGATCATTGAAGATACAACCGAAGGATTCACCGTCCTGTGATCGGTAATTGAATTTGGATCGAGTATGAAGACTGCGCCATTAACTCGGTCACAAAAAAAAACCTCAATCAAAAGATTCAAAAGGGCTACTAAAGCCCAGAGTTATGAATAAATGTATGTTGATGAAATTCCTCACCAAGAGGAGTTGGAATTTTTGGAGACCTACCCACTTCTACAAGAGAGTAGGTTCCACCCTTTAATGAACACTAATGGGTATGAAAGTGTCCAGAAGATTGCTGCTACTTTACCGTTACCTCATGGACATGGTGGGGAGAGGAAGAAACCTGCTCCTATCACCCGAGTTAGCATAGTATTTCAGAGACTAGCTGCCAAAGAGGGTTGTTCAGTCAGTGAGTTACTTAAACAAGTGAGATGTGCAATATCCGCTCAAAGAAAAAAATTCTAAAAGATGTCAGATCTGCCAGACAATCCCAAAGATCAACTGAAACTTTGCCTGCTCACATTCCCGTTAAGTTCCGCCTAGGAAGCAGAATTGATGCTACCACCATTACCACTGATTCTACTGTTGCTACTCCAAGACCTGCAGGTCGTCGACCGGTTAAGTCATGTATGGGTTTGAGAGTTTTACCTGTTACCAGTCATAGGGATGTTTCTAAAGTTCTGAAGGAAAAGATGAAGAGGTTACCCGACATTGTATCTGGTCTTCGCAATGGGGATCATACCTCTCTTCGACATGTCAATGCCTCTATTGAGACACCCCATCTCAAAACATAACCGTCGAAGAAAAAGGTATGGGTACCTAAGGTCGTTGTACTAATATGGTTCAGTGAGCCTATAGGACAAGTTCATGGAATGAAGCAAGGGTCCAAAGTATCCGACATCGTCGCAACCATTGTTATCAAGTTGGAAAAGTAAATGGAGGATGTTCAACAGAGTCCTCCAGACCTTAAGATGATACAAGAATCAATAATTGAAGAAAAGGTTGAAAAGCTCAAGATCGAGATATCTGAGTTAGCCCAAGAACTTGGAGTTTCTGTTGATGGTGATGATGAAGATTTTGACTTTAATGACAATCTCGATGAATATTTCATGGATATTCATGTCATCAAAACCAGAGCCACTGCATCTACGCATGACTCCCAACCTCTCGTTGAAGGGAATGTCGTTGATGATTTGCGTAGGGTTATTCTACTAAGGGATGAGCAAATCAGCCAAATGGAGAAAAGAATGGAAGAGATGGCCACTTCCATGGCTGCCATAGCTACAGTTTAAGGACAGTCCCAACCACAACAGTTAGCTTCTCCAGAAGTAAATCAGCCAAAGATTGTACATAGAACTGATGAAAGGAGAGAAGTTGCCTCAACTAACAGAGATGATTAACAGAAGAAGGATTCTCCATCGAGTGTCATACCATAAAATAAATTTAAACAGATGGTCAAACAAGTTCCGGAGGCCTTAGCCTAATCTAAGGGTGGTGCATTGATTTTAAAGGGTAGAACTTACCCAAAAGAGTTCAATTTTGTACCCTACCCTAAAGATTTTGAGTCACCAAACTTTAAGATATTTGACAAGACTGTAAATCCTAGACAACACATAGCGCATTTCTAAGCCAATTGTAGCAGTACTAGAAATAATGAAGCCTTATTTTTTTGTCAGTTAGTCAGCAGCATATCAGGAATAGTGTTTGATTGATATGTCGAGCTACCCAACAGATCGGTCAAGGCATTTATAAAATTAGAATAGTTGTTTATGAAGAGATTTCCCGGAGCGCAGCATCATGTTTCTATTGGAGATCTCATAGTAGAGAAGTGTCAGCACTATTTTGGTTGAGGAGTCGCCCATTGAAAGTTGTCGGTCATCAGAATTGAAATCTCATCGTCCGCTTTGGAAAGGGGTTTAATTTAAATATATATATTTACAGTTTAGAAAAATATGAAATCAAACTAGACCAATATTTTTCATAGTTTAAATGAAAGAGCACTATACCTCAAACTTTGTATCTATCCTGAAAGATAAAAAAACAAGACTTGAGGGGGACACTCGATCAAATAAACTAAGAAATGCATGACATCCATTTAAGTCTAAAAAAAGCATTTTATTTATAAGTCGACAATTTCCCTCATTTAATACAAAGAATTAAATAGGGTTTATATGAAGCTGGGTTCGGGAATGCTTCTTATAAGGGCAAGCCTCTATAGTTAAATACATCTCAGATAACTGAAGTTACCAAAGAAAACTCTCAATAAAAATCAGGGGTATTATCTTCAAAGAGGTCAAAGGATTAGGACTTTTCAATGAATCAGACATAGAGGTGTGAAAGGGGAATAACGCAAGTTTGGAACATTTTATTATAGAATCTAAAGGAGGAAAAACTAGGAGATGTCACAGATCCTGAGGAGAACCTTGGTGACTTCAAAAGTTATCCTACTGTTTGGCTTCAATTTTGGAGATTAGAATTTATTGAAGTTTCATCTTGCCAATTTTTATTAATTAGGGCTTATATTTGTGTGAAATGATCACAAAAATAGCCTGAAAGATGTGAGCATCTAGGTCATGAAAAACGACAACCTCGGAATCCTAAAGTAGGTTAGGGCTTAGAATTTATTGGAGGTTTGAGGGGTGTCCTACTTCAGGCTAGAACCTGGGCTAAAAAATTGAGCTTGAGCAGTGGCTTTGAGTGGCTAAGGGTGGTTGGGTTAAGCTCAAGAGGTCTTAAAGAAGCTTTGTAAGCAATTTGACAGAGTCTCCCTAAGGAATTTCAAGCTCTCCCCCTTCGTCCATGGAGGGGGGTTTAAATAGATGGGGAAGGAGAGGTCACCAGGAGCAATTGATGGGTTCTTTAAGTTGCTTATGTGGATGCCAACAATGTGAAAAAATCCAATTGGGATGAGCCATCTTGTATGGGTTTAATTTTGAGTTTTGGCCATGGTGTAGCTTTTCATTTTGGGTTTTCCGGCCACCAAGGTGACTGGCCGGCCAGGGAGGGGTCACCATCTGGATCAGGGAGGTCAAGGCTTTGTTTTGGTGAAGTCAATTTGAGATTGACATGTGTAAAAGCATGGGATTGAAATGGAATGGGGGAAGAGCTATTTTGGATCAAATTTGGTCGAGTCATTAATTTGGGTTGGGTTCACTCATAAAAATTGGTTTAGGCTGAAGAGAAAATCATTTGGCTTAGCTTAATCAGTGGGGATAAGTCACCATCCAAGGTATTTGGCTAAACATGGGTTAGAGTGATTGATGGGAGGGGTTAAAAACTTTTTAAGGAGGCTTGAAGGTGGCTTGGCCTCTTGCCATTAATAGCTTGATGATGTGGCAAAGCTCTTATGGCTTGCCTATGGCTTGGGAGTGGCTTCATGGCTTGCATGTGGCTTGGCTAATTTTCATGAGAAGGGATTTTTAGAATTTTTGGTGAATTTTGGCTTAATGCTTGATTTAGAATGATTTGATTTTGAATTTTTAGGACTTTACGAATGATTTTAATCAAATGGATGATGAAGAGAAAGAATTGTCATGTGGGCTTTAGATTTGAGCTTTTGAAATTAAATGTGGTGGGCTTGGTCTTTTAAAATTGAAATTGAGTTTGGGCTAAAATTTGGGATACTTGAATTTTTAGTTTGGTGTAGGATAATGCCATGAAGGATCTGACAAAATTTCAAGTGATTTTGAGTTGAATTGATGGGTTAATTTGATGGATTTAGGCATATTGTCAAAATTGGGCCTTTTTGATTTTGATGAAATTGGGCTTGCAATTGGATCAAATTGCACTTGAATTTTGTTTAAATTAGGATTGGGGATGCTGAATTTTGATTTGGAGTTCAAATTGGGCAAGATTGGGGCTAATTTGGGACATTTGGGCCTTTAAGGGCAAATTGGGGCTTTTGGTCAAATTGAACTAATTTGGTCAATTTGGGCCAAATTAATGATAAAAAATTGAAATTTAGGAATATTTGGGAGGATTTTGGATTTTTTGGATTTTTTAGGTCATGAGGGGTATTTTGGTAATTTGATGATTTTGGGCCAAAATGGGCCAACAAGCCATGAAGCCATACTAAACCAATAGGAACCATATGAGGACTCATTATAGATGCTCAATGTGTGGGTTCTAACCCTCTTAGCAAAAGACTAGGGGTACAGGCTCATCCACATGAGCTTTCCAGAAGGACTCATGAGGCCAACCTAAAGGGTCCTAAGGTTTGGGGCAAGTAAAAAAAGTGTAGTGTGTGCAAGTTAGCCCCACCAAAGCCAGATCACGCAGGGTTAGTCCTAAGGTCTAACCATCCAATGCAGGATTCCCCTTGAGCTCCTCCATATTGACCCAACTTACTAAGTGCTAGAGGTCAGGACCAATATGTGGAACTTCAGGTTGAGCAAAGAAGGTCCCTATCTAGTCTTCCAAAAATAGTCAATAGGAAAGTCCTATGGCTAGTAGGTTACTAAAGAGGAAAAACTAGACCTCAACCAAAAATGAGGTCAACAAGAAGTAAAGTCCTAATGAGACTCTAATAGATTATATCTTGAGGTGGAGAAACCTTAGCATGGCATGCAAACCTCAATTACAGGAACATCATGTAATTGAGCTTCTACTTAAAAGCATCCATGGGACAGTAGCTTTCATGCTTAAGGGACTCATCATCAAGTCCTTTGAGAAGCTACTCAGCAAAGCCAACAATCTGCAAGAGGATATTAAATACAAGGATTCTCAAGAAAAATAAGAAAAGACCATAAGAGCTCGAATATTCAAGAAGAAGTTCGAAATAGTAGAAACAGTTGATAAGGGAAAACAACCAATGAAGATACAGGAAAAACATTCTCATCTAAGTTCCCATTTTTCATCACAGCATGCTCAGTAAGGAACACAACAGTATGATCAGTATAGCCAGCAGTTGCATCAAGGAGGATCACATCAAACAGAGAACAAGAAGGGTCTGACCCTTTTTGAACAAAAGAGCATAGTATATTCCTTCAATAATTAATCTATATCCAGAATGTTCAAATAATTAATCTATACCCAGAATGTTCAAAAGCCTAATTAAGAAGCCTAAAATTAGATTATCAGATCCAAATAAACCTAAGGAAGTTGACAAGAAAGATTAGACCAATTATTGTCCATACCACATAATGCTTGGACATGCTATAGAGGAGTGTTTCGTCTTCAAGTACTCGCTCGAGAAAAATCTTAAAGAAGGGAATATAACAATCCTGAAAGAATATTTAAAAGAACCTGAAAAAAGTCTTATAAACATGATTTTAGCTGAGCCAATTACTTCGATATATCCCTATTTATAAAAGGATGGATAGAGTACAGTTTGGAGTAAATCATCTAAGAAGATACTGGATCAGGTTCAGATTGCTTCAGCTCAGGCAGTCATTCAGAGTCTACAGCCTGCTCAACCCAAGATGGAGATTTTGTCAGAGAAACCACTACAACCAGAAGATAAAAAAGAAGAATGACGTCGTAAAGACTGATAGCGTGGGGGGGGGTAGGATAGGGGTTGCCTTTGTTTGATTGGTTGTCTAAGATTCGGGGAAGAAAATCCTCGAACCCCAGACCATGAATGATTATCTTTTTGCCCCATCGGGGTATTATGAATATAATGATTACAATTTCAGCTCTGTTCTAACTGTTTCTAGTGATAACGTAACTGAATTTGCTCAATCTAACTATAATCTCAATTCCTAAATCGATCCTCAAATCCTACTTGAGTCTGATGAACCCGTTAACAAAAATGAAGAAGATATCGACAATACCAGTTACAATAGCACTGGGAGTGAGGAGCTAGTCCTCGAGCATCATGACACACCACTCGCCATCAACTTGGATCTCTCTGATGAAGAAAAGACAACAAAAAATTTACCTACAATATTGCAAAAAGAAGAAGAAATAACAAAAGTAAATCTAGGAGCGGGAAAGTGTTACCCTTAAGGTCAGCTCCGGTGGATAAATGAAAGCAAATAGTAACTTGAGAAGAGCTACCTTTGCATCCACCAGTGGAAGAACCACATATCCAAGTGAAGATTGGAGGATTATATAAAGTAGATTATAATGTACTAGCTCACCTTAGGAAGTTGCCAGCCAAACTAAGCACTTATGACGCTTTAATCAATCAAAGGAGATGAGAGAGTCTTTGGTTACATCTTTTCTTAACCTAGAGATTTGCTTAGCTCAGTTGGCCAGTACATCCTTGGATGAATTTTGCATGTTAAAAGAACAGCCTGACGTAACCTTCACGGATGAAAACTTGTTGCTCGGCATCACCGACCACAACCGACCGCTTTATATCTCCACTAAAATTAGCAGATTCATGTTTTCCAGAGTTTTATTTGATCCTGGAGCATCACTTAACTTAATGAGTCTACAGAAATTAGCATAATTGGATATTGAACCTCAAGAGCTTACAGTCGATAAAATGATGTTAAGAGAATTCAACCAGAAGGGAGAAATATCTCTTGAATCAATTACATTGCTTATGAAAGTTGAAGAACTTATAACGACTGCAAAATTCAATATCATCGATTCTGAGACCACTTTCAATGCTTTACTTGGTCAACCGTGGATTCATGAGTACAATATGGTTCTGTCTTCTCTACATTAGTTCATCAAATATTAGAAACAAGGACAAGAACATTGCATTAAAGGAGATTTACAGGCATTCTCAGTTCACAAAGTTGGCATTCATGAAGATGCCTCATATTATGCACCTCCAAAGAAAATTGTCTTCTCTCATCACATTGTGATGAAAAAATGGAAGATTCAGAAGAATCACAAAGAAAAAGCCATTCAGCTCCACTTTGGCAATCTTCTGCCACTCTTTTGTAACAAGTTGGTGGGGGTTCTTTTAGTTCATGCACCCGAGGTCGAGGCTGGGGACATGGAAGAGGAAGAACCAATACAATTGCTAGATGGACTAAGTTGACCATCAACAATGATGATGAAGAAAACTTTGAGGAGGAAATGATGATGATAAAACAGAAGAAACCATAGTGCGAGATATCCTTGGAAGATGTGGAGAAAAGTGAATATGAGTTGATGTATGATTGGATCAACCAATATGTGAATTTCATGACCCTTACCCTAATTATCCCTCAAAAGGTTGAAAGTTTAGAGGTCAAAGAAGTCCGTAGCATTGGTTTAAAGCCAATCAAATTTTACCGTGCTTCTACTTCTGTTAATCATAAAAATCATGTAAATTTGGATGAGGATTCTAATAAATTAAAAGAGTTAACTTTTTGTTACTTTTCTCCTTGTGTGCAAAAGTTAAATCAACAGGGATATTTGTCAAAAAAAATACCAAAAGATAAGATACAACTTTTTGAAAAATTATGAAATGGTAAAAGTCAAACTCCCAACTCGAAAGAGTGTCTCAGATTTGGTATTGTAGGACCAGTCAATGATTCAAAATTTTGCATGGTCGTTACTATTGGATTAGAAGAGGATTGTCTCGATGTAGATGATGACTCTCAAGATCAGTTAATATAAGACACCCTGCCAAAATTTTAGGAAGAAATTAAAACAATTGTTGATGAATTGAAGGAAATTAACCTCAGGACTAAGGAGCAGCTCCGACCTACATTTATAAGTTCTCTAATCAGCAATGAAGAATCTTCAGAACTAATCAAGTTACTGTCAGAATTTAAAGATTTTTTTGCATGGAGTTATGATGAAATGTCAGGGCTATCAGCTGAAGTTGTGGATCATAAACTCAGGGTGAACAAAGATATAGCCCCAGTCAAACAAGCTTCAAGTATAATGCGCCTTGAGATAGAGAAACAAGTCATTGCCAGGGTGAAAAAATTGATAGCAGCTAACTTTGTAAGAGAAGAGCAGTACCCCACGGGGTTAGCCAATATTGTACTTGTTAAGATAAAAAATGGAAAAATCTGTGCATGTGTCGACTTCAGAGATTTGAAAAGATGAATTTCCATTGCTGATACCAGAAATGAATGTAGACTGATCCCAAAAATATATAGTTGTGTAAAATTTATATAAGTTTGACTCCCCTATTCAAGGGTGCCAAAAGCTTGATGCAATATTTATGATTAAGAAATTTAAGCAACTAATGTTGGGTTTCAACGCAAGTATACATATCATTATCAAGTAATAAAGGACTTTCTATTTAAGCCCCAAATATCAATCTCATGGGGAAGGTTTAAATTTGAAGTCATAAGTTTGCTAGGAAATTCACAGAAAGTGAAACGAAACTACTGCCACTAATTTGAATGCTGAGATATTATCAAAACTAAATTATTTAAATATTAGCAAAACTAAAGTGCAAAGTTTAAACAGTAAATACTGCACTATTAAACTATGTTTTTGTGATGAAGATTTCTTATGTGAAACAGCATATTTCCCACTACAATGAGATTTTGGTAAAATGAGATGAGACAAATAGTTTTAATATGTATTGTGTCAAATAAGAGCAGTTTTAATTCTCTACCCTCACACAATGTTATAAAAAATCATTGGCTAATCCCAGGTTTAGTCCCTAAATCTGTGGTTAGGCTAGGAGGATACTAGCTCCCACTCCAGAGCTCCCACTTTCCTTCACCTGAAGGCTAACTCGCACTTTAGGTTTTAAACACTAAGATTAAATTAGGGATTTTAGTCTATCACCCTAAAATCTCTAATTTTATACCCAACAACATATATTTACCTATTTATTTGCACTTAATTGCATGAACAAAATACTCCTTCATGGAATCAAATGTGTTCCTCACTTTGTTGTAGAACATACTCCATTTCCTAGATCATATGTTTCACAACACATTTTAACAATTCAATTGGCCAAATCAAAAAGTAAATCAAGTTCAGAGTTGAAAAATCATCATAATTTATTTTATGTTTTAATATTAGCACATCCATATTATCTCTTCGTTTCACCATATCTCAGAGTTGGGAGAAAGATAAAGAAGACTACTCAGACTTCATGAGAAAGATATAACAAAACACAAATTTCATATATAAAATAAAGTTCATACAATACTAATAAACAGACAACACTTATCTGAAAATCTTCCTCAAAGCAAATCCCTTGTAGCCTCTCCTAGGAAATGTAGGAAGAAGAAATCTCTCACTTTTCTCCCTCTCCAACACTTCCAAAGAAGATTTCACACTTAATCTCACCACAAAAACTCTAAAATCTTAAAGAAAAATCACTAATAGACTCTTGAATGGTGGTGGAATGAAGATGGAAAAAGTGTATGGTGGTGAGGTGTGGTAAAAATGAGCAAGGAGGAATGAAGAGGAGCCCCTTTTCTGATCAATTTTGTCCTTAAATAGAGCCTAGGCTCAGTTCTCAAATAGGTGCATCCAAAAACCCTTCAAAAAGCGTCTAAATTCATCAAATCTTCTAGAAACAGGGTCTTAACCGACATTAACGCCGTCAGCACCCATTCTGGCGCCGTGGGCACTAGTGTCCCTAATTTAATTTTGTTGCTCTCTATAAAATGGCGTCATCGGCGCTGAGTAAAATCCATCATCCATTCTGTAAGTCTGCGTCATCAACGCTGCTCTTGGCGTCGTTGGCGTTGAGTATTTCTTAAAAAATGTCATTTAGACTCCAAATTCCATCCTTTTTGCTTCCTTTTTGCTTCAATTCCTAAAAATCAACAACCTGTAAGAAAATATAAAATAAATTCCACTAAAGCGCAATATCACCAAAAATAAGTATAAAGTATTGTTCTAAAAAATGCATATATTTTTGGTGTATCAAAATCCCCCAAACTTACATGTTACTTGTCCTCAAGTAACTCTTTTAACATATATAAAAATTATGACTTATGGTAAAAAATTTAACTTCTATATATCCATATTTTAGTCTACTAAACATAATACCATGACTTAAGAAAAATTCAAAACAACTCCAGTTAATACTAAAGGTTATAAGAATGTTCGACAGTCAAGTCCAAGATTTCTGATTCTCTATTCTTTTCAAGAAAAATTGCAAATTGCCATATTAAAGTCACTTAGAATATCCATATGAAAAATAAATTCATAAACCTTTACAAGTAAATAAACTAATACTCAAATAAAAGTTTAGAAAATGTATTCAAGTCTTCTTCCTTAAGTTGATTCAAGTGAAGCTAATTTTTAATTAGGCATCT
The DNA here is from genome assembly GCA_003013225.1 of Phalaenopsis aphrodite. Classification (NCBI taxonomy): domain Eukaryota; kingdom Viridiplantae; phylum Streptophyta; class Magnoliopsida; order Asparagales; family Orchidaceae; genus Phalaenopsis; species Phalaenopsis aphrodite. The sequence continues at coordinate 325,859 of NEWO01000233.1, read as the reverse complement.
CCTCAAGCTTCTCCTCACATCTCTTTTTTTTTCTTTTCTTTTCATGATCATTTTCAATCCTTCTTCATTTATTTTCTTTTTCTTCTTCTTTTTCTTTATGTGAGGATTACTATATCTGGATAGCCTTTAATGATTTTGAACTTCACCATCCTCGTCTTAAAGTTAAAAACTTTCACATTGCTTCACTTAACAAATTTATATTAGCTTAAAGATTTCATAAAGTTTAATTCTTTTCTTTTTACATGAATCTCTAAGATTTTTAATACTTCAAAAATACAAATTTTTTAACTTAAAATAGAAAAACATAGTCTTATTCTCTTATACAAAATATCTTAATCTCTAAAATTAACCTTAATTATTGAAAAATTTTTTACTTAAGCTTACTATATATTTAGAAACATAAATATAGTTATCTAAGGTTAACCTCTAACAGCAAATGTCATGTTAAATTTAAATTTTTTGAAAATATAGTTAAGTGAGGACAAATAAAATTAAGTTTCTTTCTTTTAAAAAGGAATTTTTCTTTCCTCCCCACCAAACATAAATTTTAAAAAAATTTAGCATGAAGAACTAAAAAAAATAAAGTGTGAAAGAAAACATTAAATACATAAAGAAAAGTCTAACCTATTGAAGGTTCTGATTTTTTGAAACTTAACTCTAAAATATTACAGGTGCTAATATGAAAAGCTGCAAGACTTAAAACATTAAATTGCACATAATACATATAAAATCTGCTGAGAAAGAGTTAATTACAATATATTTAACAAAATACTAAAACTAACAACATAACTAAACTAAATTTCTACTAACAAACAGTTTTACAATTCTAAAATTCATAACTTAATATCTAAAATAAAACGGGGTCTCACTATCTAACAACAAACAACCTCAACAATATAACAAAAATAAATAACAACATAAAAATTTACAATCAAACATATAAACTAAAAGAAAAATCATCAATCATCATCATCTTCTTCATCTACATCAAGATTTTTCCGTTGATATGGAGTACAAATAAGGTGAGTAGGAAACTGAACTAAGTGATCACCCTTCATATATCTCACCATTGCATCATCATAAGAAGCATCATATTCAAACTTTTGTCGTATCAAATCATCAGTGTGAGAATTTTTGACATCCATGTTTTACATTCTATGATCCATTCTCAAGATATCTCCCTGTTGAATCATCATCTTCTCCATCAGTTCTTGAAGAGTAGGGTCACTAGAAGTAGGGGTCCTTGAAGTGGAAGGAATATCTCTGGTCTTACTTTTGGATCTCCAATCAACATGAGATTAATAAGTCTTTATGTTAACAGGTCCAATAGGTTTTAGAGGCTCAATTCTCTCCTCATGTGGTCTAAAATCAACTCTTGTATGTTCACAGAATGTGAAAATAAGTGCATGGTGTGCCAAACCACCATTGGTCTCTCCCAAAGCAATAGATCGAGTGTTCATGTAAATAATAGAGCCTACATTTATTCTCATCACTTGTTGAATATAGAAGTTTAGAATGGCTCTATCTATCGGTATCATTCTTCCAGAAATAAAATAGTGCCATGCCTTAGATACTACATTAAGCATAGAAAGAGCAAAGTTTACCTTAACACCATTCTTGACTTTCCAAGTTCCTCTTCCATCAGTAAGAAAATAAATAATCTCATCCAAGGCCTCATTCGTAGCATAAAACAATTTATACTAACAACTGTAAACATCTTCTAACTAATAAAACTCATTAATTTTTCTTGGAGAAAACTCCATCATTTTCCCACTAAGAAAAGCAAAGTCATCAGGAGCCTCGCTAAAATTGGCATAGAATTCCATCACTCCACCAATAATCGCATCAACAGTAAAATAACAAAAATCTTCCCACTGCTGAGCATTGATCAATCGCTCGACTTCTACACCCAAATTTTTAGAACCACGAACCAAAATCACTTTTTTATTTTCAAGTAGACTATTGATTTGAGCACTAGCCCAGAAGCTGACAAATTTTTGTTCATCATAATCTACTTTTCTTTTTTCCTTTGCTCATTCTCAGGGCCATAATATATCTAATAAAATTGATAAAACTCTAAATAAATTTCCAAAATTCCGAGAATCAAAATGTATAAATTTTTAAACTTAAATCTAGTTAGTAAAAGTTCTTCACCAAAAGATTTTCTCAAAATCTCTTTAAAAATTCCAAAACTTTTGGATCTAGGCAATGTGAGATAAATCTTTGGTGAAAATCTAAAATTTTTAGTTTAAAGTATAGCTCTTACCTAGAGCAGATGAAATCCGAAGTTCCATTGCCTTGAAATTGCCCCAAATATGAGCAAAGGCGAGCCCTAGGTGCAAAAAGCAGAGGTTGAAGGTGACTCAAAGGGTAAAAAAGGTGTTTCACCGTGCAAATTGTGAATTTTTAGGGGTTTAGGCTATTCTCGGGCCAAGGGTGCCATCGGCGCCCATGACAATGTCGTCGACGCTGAAGGCTTAAAAATTCCATTTTTTTATTTTTTCAATTTTCAATTTCTTTTCAATTTTCTCCAAAGTTTTTTAGTATTTTTAAACACAAATTTTTATCTAACAATAATTCACAAACAAACATTTTCACGAATGTCGGCACTATTTTTGGTTGGAGGAGTTTCCTATTGGAAGCTGTCAGCCGCCGGAATCGAAATCTCGTCACCCGATTCGAAAGGACATTTTAATTTACATATATATATAGTTTTAGAAAAATATGAAATCAAATTGACCCCATATTTTTCATAGTTTAAATGAAAGAGCGTTATACCTCAAACCCTGTATCTATCCCGAAGGATAAAAATAAGACTTGAGGATGAGACTCGATCAAATAAACTAAAAAATATATGACATCCATTTGGTCTACGAAACCATTTATTTGGCGACAAGTTCTCCTATTTAATATAAAGAATTAAATAGGGTTTATTTTAAGCTGGGTTTGAATAAGCTTCCTATAAGGGCAAGCCCCTATAGTTAATTACATCTTAAATGACTGAAATAACCTTAGAAAACTCTCAATAAAAATCAGGAAATATTATCGTCAAGAAGGTCAAAAGGATAGGACTTTTCAACAAAATCGGACAAAGAGGTGTGAAATGGGAATGACTCAAATTTTGAACATTTTATTGTAGAATCCAAAGGAGGAAGAACTAGGGAATATCATAGATCCAGAGAACAACCTAAGAGAATTCCTAGCCTATCCTATTATTTGGCTTCAGTTTTGGGAGAAATATTTAAATGTTTCATCCTGCAAGTTTTATTAGCTTACGACTTACATTTGTGTGGAAGAATCACACAAATAGCCTGAAAGATGTGAGGAATTAGGTCGTAACAAACGATAACGTCAGAATCTTCAGATGAGTTAGGGCTTAGATTGTACAACAGAGCTGTACAAAGGTATAAAGATGAGGTAAGGATTTATGTTGCATAAGCAAACTACCTTGAAGTCCTATGGCTTTGTTGTTTAACTCTAAGGAAGAAAATTGGTTTAGCTGATGTATACAGGTTTTGCTGTTGAAGATGGTCGTGCCGCCCACAGTGTTAGTTTAAAGCTCCTCATCGTGCCAAGCTTAAGTTTTCTAGTGTGTCAAGTTATGGTATCAAATCAGATGTCTTATGGTTGTAGTTCTTTAAATGTTATGGGGCATGTTAAAGTTAAATATAGGTACACCGGTTAGGATCCTACAGTTTCCCCGTTCCGGTACCACTATTTTCTATTGGATTCACTTAGTCCAAATGAATTTACTGAACCCAACTTAATGAGTTCCATAATTTTCATTTAGACCGTGGGAAGCCTCAATAACAACTGTAGGTTACCTCCTCTAAGGGATTCCCTATCATCCGATAAAGACGTATTAATTTAGTTGTAATTATTATTTTTTGATGTTTGTGATTAAATTTTGAGCTTCCTTATATTTTGAATGTTGTGGCGATGAATTTTATTTTGGTTAATTTTATTTTTGGTTGACGACTAACCTAGCAGTTTTGGTTTTCATGAAGGGTGACATCACTGTTTAACATGTGTTTTTTGTTCATATATGCAGGTGAGCAAGTACAGTAACTTACTGAAAAGTAAAGTACGAGAAACTAAAAAAATGCATGTAAGTAAATCTCAATAAAAATGTACCTGGATGGTCTTCCCGTCATCTTCAACTGAAACTCAAAATGTATGTGAGAGCATTTATATATTAAAAGAATTTTATGTAGAACGAGCAGAAAAGGTTTCAGTGATCTACCAAATCCTAAATCATTTCTTAGTGAGTCCCTATTAATTCATTTAAGGATGATTTCATTAAGCAAAACATACTAAGTTTAGTAGACCTCTAAGGAATCTTGAAGGTTAGGAGGAAGAAACAGGTCCATGCTTTCCTCTCGTCGCCTGGTGAAAAGTCTCGAGCTCATTTAAATTTATTATGTTGCTTAATAATTCATCCTATAAATATTTTTAGTGTTCAGTGAACATCGATGTTTCAATTATCCTTAAGAATAGGATGATTATTATTTGTCATTTAATTTGAGAATTATGTGGTTGAAGACCCTTAAAGGGGCAAGTTAATGTTATTAAGACACATGCACAATTTTAGTTTTAACTTGGGCTTATAGTGTTTTAAAGGTGTTCAATTTCTAGTTACATTCACTTTTCTAATTCTCTTTTAACCAAATTTGATTTAGCCTAGGTCACTACTAAGCCTTTAAGACCTTGATGGATACATTAGTAATTTTTTTGAAAGAAATGGAATTTTAAGTGATGTTAATTCATCATCAAAATGTTTGAATATCATTTAAATACCAAATAGGGGTATTAAATTAGTGAGTTATTAATATCCAAAATCATATCCCTAAGTCTAGGATCATTTAATTTAATAAACCTCTGAATTTTAATGGTTTAGGAGATTTAGGAAATTGCAAATTTATCATTTAATTAAGAAAAGTGAAATTGGTTTCTACCAATTAATTCCATGTATTTCAATCACCTGGACATGTTAATTAAGATCAAAGATTGCTCATTTCACTTTCTTGAATTAAGCCTAAATGTTAATTAAGACTAAATTTCCAAAACTATACCTTTGCCCCTAAGGCTCTATCACTTCATAATTCATCAAATTCAATTCAAATGACTTTGAAATTTTTATATGATTTTGATTATGGGTCAATTAATACATCAGAGGAGAAAATGTGATTTTTTAAAATTTAATTTAATTTCTATAATTATTTACATGCAAAAACAAGATTTTTTAAAGAAAATTCAATAACTTGACCAAGGAAAAGGCTAATCACTTGAAATTTTTACTGGGGGTACACTTAAAATAGGAAACCTCTTAGAACAAATTTCATGAGTTTTTGAGTTTTATTTGAATCATAAGAATTATTTTAATTGTTAGATTATTAATTAATTATAAAATATTTTAAATGTGGAAAATTAAGTTTTACATTTTTATTTAATTTTTATAAGGTCAAAAAACTTATGGAAAAAAATTTCATATTTTTTTATATATTTTTTAACTATTATAATTATTTTAGTGAGAAATTAAGGAAAATCCTTTTTTAGCCTTTAAAAAATTGTTTTTAAGCTCTAAAACTCAATATCTTCACTTAAAAAATTAGGAAAAATATTCCAATTGCTCCTAAGAGCTTAGGAAATAATTTAAAATATTTCCATGAACTTTATTAATTTTGTGATTTCTATTAATTTTTTATTATTTAAATATTTAAAATATGCTTAAAAAATGAAAATTTTATTTTAATTACAATTTATTTTTAGAAAATTTATCTGACCACAAAGAACTCCCAAAAATAATTATATAAATTTTTTAGTTGTATTTTAATTATTATGATTATTTTGAGTGTTAAAAATGTCATTTAACTTAGAAAATCAAATTATGTTATCAAATGAACTCCAAATGTTTTGCAATTTTTTATGGAGAGTTGTGTGAACTTTAGATTATAGTGGAGAATTAATATCAAGTCATTTAGATGTTTATTTTTTCCAAATTAATTTCCTTTGTGTTTTAGGGTTTTGAGTAAATTAGGTGTGTTCTTAACCACTTAGCCCATAACAAATTTTTCCTACGGTTCTCTGGTCACAGTGAATCTACCAAAAGTTTCTTAGATTTTTCTAAAACCCATGCTAATTATTTAATTAATTTTTCAAATCAGATGCATAAACTTGAAAAATATGGATCTCTGTCTAGGCGTCTCCTCTGACTTTGGAAAAATCAAGAAATATCCCCCATGATAGAGTCAACAATATGCTAAAATATCAAGCCATGGTGAAATACTTGAATGCATGGAGAATCAAGATACATAGAACAATATTTGATTAATTAAAAATAAAATATACATCAAATAAACTTCAAACCATTTTCACATTATTCTCCTATGTTCACTATTAACCCTAAATCCTTAAGATCTCACTCATTTTTCAACCAAACTCATTCGGGTTTGATCTTATAGACTCGTCTAAGTGAGACGAACATATCCATATGGTAAACATGCCATTAAATTGGATGTATGCAAGTGTAGGATCAAAATAAGCTCGGGACAGTGGGGAGGTTTATACTTTTGCTCTGAGAAGGGAAGCTTCAATCAGAGGTGCTCGGTATGTTTGTGGAGGTCTAAGGAGGCTAGGGATGAAGCCTCTTGCTGTGGTGAAATTCCTAGACCCAAATTCGATGAAGGCCGAATTTGGGTGTTGATCAAAGTCTAGGGTGGAGGCTCTCTGTGAGGGGGATTTGATGGGGGAACTTCATCTCTCAATGTAGGGATGGTGTGGTTGAGTTTAATTTTAATTTGATGGAGTTTCAGAGAGTGTCTTATTTCTACCTTAATTTTCAAGTTCAAAATTAGGGTTGTACAAGGGAAATTAGGGCAACAGAACAATGGAACTTAGCTTCTTTATGTTGGGGGGGAGTTTGGAATCAATTGGATAGAGTTTTGTTAAGGTTGTTTTTGGCCTCTCTTCTAGCAATGGGGGATGGCTGCTTAAGTAGAGGAGCCATGTGGCTTCAATTGGGCTAGCCAGTGGGTTAGCCCAACTGCTTAGTTGGAGGGAATAAGGCCTCAAGCCTCCAATTGGATTAAGACAGCTTAGATGGGCTTAATTAGGTGTTTGACCATTTTTTTCCTTCTTAGGTTGGTGTTTTACCGTGACCCAGGTGGTGGCTGGCCAAGGTTGAATCACTTCTTGGCTCAGGGAGGTCAGGGGGTATTTAATTATAATTTACTCCCATATGCAAGCAATGATGGAAGAGATTTTGTGGTTAAGGCCTAAAAATGGGAATGAATCCCTTAATTTAGGGATTCATTGTTCCATAACTTGTTTGGGTGGGCCAAAGGGGTTTAGTCTGGTCAATAGAGTGTGCTTAGTGGCTGTGGAGTCATCAAATTGGTGGCTTCAAGATGGCTAGGTCAATTTTGGTGCATGGGTTCAATTTGGGTTCAAATGACCAAAGGTTGGGTTTGGGTTAGGCTAGCCATGACTTTGAGCTCGATTGATTGATCAATATTGTGTAAATGATTGTAATGAAGGTTTTTTGTGAAGGATTGAAATGATTTTGAGTTCAATTTGGGGTTCAATTTGAAGTATTTAAAGATTTTGGTCAATTTGGGCATGTTGGGCTAGACTTGGGTCTAGGTTGGGCTAAGTCCAATTTGATTATTAAATATGGTCTATTGTAACATCATGAAGAGTTTTCAACATAAATTGGGTGTCAATTTTGGAGGTAGTGCAATCAATTTGGTGGAATTAGGGGTCATAGCCAATTTAGGGAAAATTTGGAGATTTTTGGACTTGGGTTAAAATTGAATGCCATTGAGGCTTTACCAGAGCTTATTGAAGTTCAAGTTTTATGTGTAGGATTGTTATGAAGAGTTTTCAACATAAATTGTGGCAAATTGAGTAGGCTATGGTGTTCAATTTGGTGAGATTAAGTCATAGGGCCAAAATTGGGGGTTTGACTTAGATCAAAATTAGGCTTAAAGCATGGTCAAATTAGGCTTGGATTTAATTTAGGTTGGTCATATGAAAGGTAAATTTTAGTTTAAGACAAATTGATGGACATTTGGGGTAAATTTTGGGAAAGTTGGGCCTTTAAAGGCAATTTGGGGGTTTTGGTCAAAATGGTCAAATTAGTCAAATTGGGTTCAATTGGAGGGTCCAAATTGGTTTTGGAGACAATTGAAGTGATTTTGGTGGTTTTAAGAAAGTTTGGGGTGCCAAGGGTATTTTTTGTAATTTTGGCAGTTTTTGGGTTATTTTGGTAAATTTGGCATTTTTGGGTAATTTGGGTATCTTCAATTGGTTTGAAAAGATTTTTGAACAGGTGATTTTGGGTAAATTTGGGTATCTTCAATTGGTTTGAAATGATTTTTGAACAAAGTTCTATATTTTGGGTGAATATGAGGATTTTGCCCAAATTTGGGGTTCTAAGGGTATCTAGGTAACTTGGGGGATTTTGGGGCAAAATGACAAATTGGATATTTTTGGTAGAATTGGGTTAATAACCACCATATGTGAGCTATGGACTAATAGAAACCCTATTTGGGTTCTCCATGTACTGGTCTTAGCTAAACCCCAGCCCAGGGCTAGTGGGTTTAGGGGATCATCTACATGACTCTCCCAAAAGATTAAGGGATCAAGGTCAAGAAATTTTGGGTTTAGGATTGTGAGTGATTGTGGGTGAGAGTAAGTGTAAGTGAGTGAAAAAGCTCCATACTAACACCCAAAGTCAACCCTAAGGTCAATCAGTCCTATGGGGACTCATCTTAAGCTTCCTCACACTAACCCCACCTACTAAGTTCTAGAGGTTAGGACCAGTATGTGAAACTTCAAGTTGAGAAAAGAGGGATAAGCTAAACCTCAACCAAAATTGAGATCAACAAATGGACCATCAATAGGTGTGGTGTGTTGGGCAAGCACACTGTGCGTATTGGCGTTGATCGACGAGAACAACAAAACCAATACAGACTCCTAGGTCAACAGACCTAGAAGGAGGTGTAGAATTGTGTGTGCTATTTGTTTCCGCTAAGGAATTAGCAAGTGAATATCTGATCAACATTAAGGATTGTCAACTCTTGCTGGGGATTGGAGAGTGGGTGTTGAGTTATCAGGTTATAGGTGTTTATAGAGGATGAGAATCAGCATTCAGGTTATGACCTCAAAGATTGAGAGTAGGATGCCATGGTGGGGTTTGTATTCTTATCTCAAAAGGTATGAGTAGAGAATTGGATGCCTTGGAGGGGGTTTTACCAATCTCAAAGATGTAGGTAGAGAATTAGAAGCCATGGAGGGGGCCTTACAGCAACCTTGAAGATGTAGGTAGAGAATCGAAAGCCATGGAGGGGGCCTTAGACCGACCTCAAAGATGTAGATAGAGAATCGGAAGCCATGGAGGGGGCCTTACACCAATCTCAAAATGTTGAGAATAGAATCAGATGTTCAATAAAGGGGAGCCTTACTCCTATCTAGAAGATGTAGGTAAAGAATTGGAAGCCATGGAGGGGGCCTTACACCAATATCAAAAGGTTGAGAATAGGATGCGATGTTCCATAAAGGGGATCCTT
>NEWO01000233.1:255104-298938 GCA_003013225.1 Phalaenopsis aphrodite | reverse complement strand
ATAAGAGCAAGTATATTCTTTACCCTCTTACAAGTGTATAAATAACATTAACTAATCCAGAGTTTGATCACTAATTCTGCGGTTAGGCAAGGAGGATACTTGCTGCCACTCCAGAGCTCCATCTACTCCCTCATCTGAGGGCTAACAATCTCGCATTAGTTTCCAATCAACTAGAACAAATTGGGGATTTTAATCTGTCACCTTAAAATCTCCAATTATGCATCCAACAATGTATATTTTCCTATTTATTTGCACTCAACCCCGTGGATGACATCCTCTTCCATGAAAATAAATGTGATTCTCCTAGTGCTATAGAAATCATAGTCTTTTCAGAATATATATTTCTCAACACAATGTAACATTTCAAATGGCCAGATCAAAAATTGAATGAAGATCAGAGTTCAAAACATCACAAATTATTGACATTTAAAACAGTATAACACAAAATTAATTCATCACAAAACCATATCTCAAAGTAGGGAAAATGATACAAAAAAATGTGCATTTCATATATAAAAATAAGTTTACAAAAAGAAACACAACTTATCTCAAAATCCTTCCCAAGCAAATCTTAGAAATTCTCTTCACGCACTTTCCCTCTTTACAAGCACTCTCAATTCTCTCTTATAAGTGTAATGAAGAAGAAATCTCTCACTCTTCCTCTCCTCATACAATTCTTGAAAAAAATCTCCAAGCCATTAACTTTCTCTGTCCCTCTCTTGCCTGTTTCTTCTCTCCACGCCCCCTTCAAAAATATTTTCAAAACTCTCCCTAAAGCCCTAGACTTTCCTCACTTTTATTAGAGGCTACCTCCCTCCAAGGATAATTCAAAATTCCCTCCAAAATTCTGTCCAAAAGTCAACCCTTTTGAATTCAAAAAACATGTCTAATGATCCAAAAGACATATCCCTTCATAAAAGAGCCTTCTAAAGTGTCTAGATGCTTAAATCACTCCATGGGACATTTGTAACAAGTGTCTCTTTAAAATTTCTTGCAAAATTTGTCTTAAGCCGCTTTAATCCGCAAAAAGTCATCTCTAGCGCTTCAAACGCTAACTTGCTTAAGATCGCGTTGTTCTGGGTTTTAGCACTTCAAGCACCAAATCTGGTGCTTCAGGAGCTAGCTCTAAGTCAAATGGCGCTTCAGGTGCCACTTCTAGTGCTTCAAGCACCAGCTCTCTGTAAACTGGCGCTTCAGGCACCAGTTCTAGTGCTTCAAGCGCCAAAATGTCAAAATTCGTTGTTTTGGCTCCAAATGTTGTCCTATTTAGTAATTTGCTCCAAATGCCTAAAATTGATATAATTTAAACAAAAACATGAAAACACTCTTCTTTAAAGTGTAATATCACAAAAAATAAGCATAAAATATATACTTAAAATAACATATTATTTTGGTGTATCAGCACACAGTTCTAAAAAACTAGTTAAATGTAAATTAGGATCCTTAGTTGGTGTTCCTCCAAATTGATTTTTTTGTACCATTTGTACAATTGAAGGTTTAAGTTCAAATGAGTTAGCTTCTACAGCAATATTTTGAATAATCCCTTAAAGGTTTTTGTAAATTATGATGTTCTTTTTTAGCAGTTTGAATTTCAATATTTTTTTGTGATGTGTTTGCCATCACTTGAGAATTGTGAAGTCTTCCATGTTTTCATATTTTTTTAATAGTTTTTTTATCCAAAACTACACATAAACGATGTAAAAATTGCAGAAAATAAAATAACACACCTAAAATAGAAATTTTTTTTTGGTTTTGGTTTTTTTTTTTTTCAATGTTTTTAAATTTTTAAAGCTAAAATTCAACTAAAATTGTAAGTTAAAAAGTTCCAACGCACTCCACGACAACAGTGTCAAAAACTTGTCTCAACCCGTATTTACACGTATTTTTAATCTCCTTAATTATGTCATAAAATATATCTCAATTTATATTTAGTGGCTAGTGTGAACACTTGCAATGATTTATAAGTATACGTATCATTTAAAGTAATATAGGATTTTCTTTAACCCTCAGTATCAATTCCACGAGGAATGTGGTAACTCTTAAAATCAAATTACAGTAAATCTATTTAAACAAAAATCTAGAAATATTGAAGATTTAAAATGATATGCTCACTGAAAATTACTACTAAAAGAGCTTAAAAAGAAAGTACCAACTAAATGTAAAAGCTTAGCAAAATATAACAACAAGTTTGGATATTGTGGAAAAAACATTTCCTCTTTCAAAGAGATTTTAATCTATGTAGGATTCAAATGATTTAAGACAAAATTGAGGTATTGTGACATATAGAAGCATACCTTATTCCTTACCCCCTCCCGGTGCTTGCAAAGAACATTAGCTAACTTAAGATCGATTCCCTAACATCTCGACTCCACATATGTACTTTCTAGCCTTTCACCTCTAGATGCCCCTCGCCAGTGCCATCATAATGACTGAGTCCCAGCATCAGGGTACTCAAACTTAAAACAAACTGATAAGAATCTAGCCTGTCACTCTAGATCTAACCAATTTTATGCCCATAAAAAATTATCTTTCTATTTATTTCCACTCACCCTTATGTGATCGCCATGGCTCTGCCTAGGATGAAGTGTGGTATCCACTAGTTGGGTGAAATCATAGCCTCCTAGGTCATTATGTTTCTCAATGGATTTTAACCTCACAAGTGGCCAGTTTGCAAAGTGAATGAAGATTCAGTGAAAATTCCTTCACAATTTTTCAAAGTAAAAAAAAAATCCTTAAATCATTCTCATCCCACAATATTAAGTCCCATATGAAAGAAGAAAGAAAGGGAACTACTCAGAATTCATGGAGATTGAACAAAAATAAAATATTTGCATTGAAATCCAAGTCTTGTAAAAAAAACTCAAACATAAATACAAAGTAACTTATGTCTTCTCCCCAAGCAAACTTCTGGAGTTTCCTCTAAGCAATCTTTAAACTTCTTCACACTAAAACACACTCACACTTAACACAAAATATGAAAAACCTAACTCACTATTGCCGCCTATTTGAAGTTTTCAGGCACCAAAAGGTCTCTAAATTCAGTCATATCCTTCTCATTAAATAAATAACAAAAAGTAACCAAGGGTTGATCCAAACACCGCTCCAAAATTTGGCCAAAGTTGATGTATCATTTAGAAAGGTAGTTACTGAAGCTATAGTGCCAGTTTGAGGAACTATAGCACCCTTTTGGCTTGTCAGTGGCACTATGGCGCTATAGCGCCACACAAAAATTAACATTTTTGCTCAATTTTTTCATCATTTTTCTAAATGTCCTTTCCATGTACTTGCAACCAAAAATATGTAAAATATCTTCCTTTAAAGTGCAATATCATCAAAAATGTACATAAAATACTTATAAAACATGCATTAAAAACAGGTTATTTTGAGGTGGATCGACCATTTAGGGGACTAAGATTGATCAAATTCACTAAGTTATTATGTCGACTTGAGGAGGTAGCCCGAGTGTTCTGCTCTTACTAGCACTGATTTGAGTGGACAGTTATTGATCAGTCACACCTTATGCACCAAAAAATATAAGCATAGCTTTCATAATGAAAAAATTAGAACAAAAATTAGTTTTTCCATAATTGAGTACCTAATTTCTGCCACTCTCAGAAGATGGCTAACATCATATACTAGAAATTGCTTCTCCTACCCTTATAGTACTAAGGCCAAGCTGATCAGCTTCACTCTTACCCTGAAATAAATTGCGAGCTTATTCTATGGCTTTGGGCTCTAGAGTAAGGGTGATGAAATTAAAGAGTCTTTCAATCACTTGAAAGCTTGTTTGTAGTCATCTATCCATGTGAAGCCTTTACTATTTTCTAGGTCATGAAAAATTTCACCTATTTGTCACCTTAATTATAGATGAACTGGCTTACCCCTGTGATTCAACTCATCAGCTTCTATAAATCTTTAACGTTATGGGGTGATGACATAGCCTGAATCTTCTCTAGGTTTGTTTCAATTTCTTCTAGGTTTAGTAAGTAGCCTTGAATTTTCTAAGTACACCTAAAGGGTTAAATTTTATGTTATAATTTTTTAGTGTTTCAATGGTTTTTTAAGCATTTTATACATTTTTTTGTTGAATTACATTTTTTAATACATCATTGACATAGTATTCAACATTTTATGCTTTTTGCATTGAATAAATTACATCCATCATCTATTGGTAGGTCACACCCGTATTTTTAAGCTTGAAGGGCACTACATTATAACAAAACACTCCCTCCTTTAAGAACGCAATCTTCTTAGAGTCAGCTAGATGCATATTTTTCTTATGGTAGCCCAAAAAAGCATTGAGAAAACTCATGATGGAGTACTCAACCACAAATACTATGAGTGCATCAATTTAGTGGCAAGTTAACTATCTTTTAAACATGCTACATTCAAGTTCGTGAAATCGATAAAATTTTATAAATCTCTAGTCACCTTGAAAACCATCACCACATTCGCTACCCAGTTTGGGTATTACACCTTTTTAATGTATCATACTTCCAACAGCTTCTGAATTTCTTTTTTGCTTAGATCATTCTGGGATAGAGCCCCTGACCACATTTTCTAATTTGTCAGTAATACCAAAAGATTAATGTTGAGGCAATGGTAATCCACTTTAATGAAAAATCCTTACACATCTTTAGATGAAAAGAAAAGACATCACAATACTTTTGAAGAGTCCAAACAAGATTTTTTTTTGCACCCGACAAGATTTTTTTGCACCCTACATCAAAAGTAATGCTTTGTTAAAAAGACAAACATTTATTTTCAAAGTTTCCAGAGCTTCTTGAAATATCTCACTAGTTTCTTGGCCACAACCATGCAATATATCCAACTCCAATGGATTCTGATGTATGTTTCTAATGACATGCAACTAACAAGTGCATAACTACTCCAATTATCCTAGCATCATGATGATTTCTCCATTACCAACAAATTTTATTGTTGTGTAATACTTTGAGACAACTACCTTGAAGTCGTTTAGTAAAGGTCTTCTGATGATAGAACTGAATCTTGTAGGTGAATCAACTATGTTGAAATCACCCATGGCATTGAATTGCTTATTTCCCTCTTCTTATGTGACAGATAGCGGAAGAAATTCCAAGGTTTCTTCCTTCTCTCCAAGGAGATAATTTAAGAGGGTTCAGACGTAACTGTGAAGTGCTCAACTTTGAGACCAATTTTATCATATATCCATTTGAATAAGATATTTAATGAGATATTGGTGTCAATGAGGATGCTCCCTGTTGGAAGTTTTTGATGAGGGTCGCAATGGCAATCACATCATCGTAGGGGTTGCTCTTAAGAGGCATGTATTCATTGGTAAAAGTGATGGGTGGGTTATACATGATTGTTCTTAAGGATGAGGTAGCCATATATGGCTCTCCTAATTGAAATTTTCTTAGGCTTGTTCGTTGTGAAGTCTCTAAGTTTTTTTATATTAGGATTGCAAGGACAACCCATGTGATTTGGACATCATGAGTTTGGGCTAACCTCCTTGTCCTTCTCTCATTGGATTTTTTCTCGGACTTCTATTGGTAACCTCCGTTATGATGAATTCCTTCAATTTCTTAGATCGGACCAACTTTTTTATTAGAGCATAAAGGTGTTGACATTTCTGTAGTCATGATGGCACAATACCTTTTTGGATTTTAAGAATAACCCCAAATCTTCATGGGCTCAAGATTTCCATAATGCTACTTATTTTGGATGGCTTTCAAAACCTCTGCCATTGAGACACTTAGTAGCTTTAACTAAGGGGATTGATCAGTTAGTGATGGTGGTCTTCTGGATAGCGATAAACTCGTTGCTCTCAATATTGAATCATTTCTTTATTTTGGTGTGCCATTTTCCTTGGAGTGCAAGCCTTCGGGTGTGATGGCGAATGGTCATCTTCATACTCGGAGCATGATGGATGACTGAGCTTCCAATCAACATCTCGAGAGCTCATTTTTTGGTGGATGTGATGGTGAATATTTTGATCTCGAGTGTTCATGCAACTAGTTTTATCTCGATCTCAAGGTGCTAATTCGACACTATTTGAATGAAATGTATGATCGCTTACATTTGGAGTCCGGAAGGGTGAGTAAGATATCCAACATTTAGGAACCACATGCTAAAGTATCGGGTTTGTTTCTCTATGAAGTGTCTCCTTCCTCATTTTTCCCATATGAACCTTATGTTCTTAGATCTGTTGTTTCATAAAGTCTCTAGTGCAATTCATGTGACCTACGTTCTCACAGATGTTTTCTTCCTCTTCTGCTGCTCCTCTTTATGTTTGCAGCATCACACCATGCTCACCGTACTTTTTCAGGGGTGTTGAACTCAGAATTGTTCTTGAGTCACACCCAAGTTGTAGAGCATGCACAAAGGAAAAATGAATAAGTATCCTGTAAGAAAAGACAGAGAATTGACAACGATTTCTTAATGATGCAATGAGAATAATACAATTTTCTCTTTTTTCTATACACTGGCTCCTATTTATAGGAGTTGAACCCTCCGAAAAGTCACATCTTATCTCGCCAAGGCGTCTGAGCGAAACCTTATACGAATTCAACGCAAAAACGCTTAAAGAATAACACCTTCGTGAAATATTGAGACTAGTTCACCATCTTCTCCTATGTTTGAGCTGCCCGATTAAAAGTTCGGTTGCCAACCATCTAATCTCGAACTCCACACTACTTTAATATTTCTCGTTACAATAAAACTGAAATTAAAAATATAACGGAAACAAATTAATAAAAAAATGCTAAAAATCAATGCCAAAATGAAACCGCCCTCGCCCCAAGGTAAAATTTTTACGTGCGGAATCCGCATATACGAACAGTGGTTGAGATCAGCGGAGGAAAAAACATAAAAAAAAATAAAAGACCTTCATTGTATCACAACAACTGTCCGTAACGTAACAATTTCTCCGCCCCAATGGCTGGAGACCTACCAAAATAACTGAAAATTGTCCTTTTTCTATCTCGTTCATGTCATGAGTTTAAAATTTCAACATTCTAGATGTAGTCAAAGCTAAGTTCAATAAATTAAATTTAGATTCAGTCAACAAAGACTCTGAGATATTCAAGAGAATTTTTTCAAACTTGGAGACCGTAAGCAGCCGCATAGGAAGACCTTTTTGCACAGAACCTCGTCGTTTTCGGCACGTTATTTGACTGCTGCGGAGCAAAGAATACACAATTTTTAATTAAATACATTATAACTTCAGTGGAATTCTTTTCCCACTTCACAACAGAAAAGGCTTCGCCCAAGAGAGCTGATTCGACCATATATTGTCTAGCAGTATAATAACATTGTGACTCTGTTCGACAGAAGTCATCCCAACTGGGAAACAAAATTTACCTGCTATGGAATTTTGATTCCGTTTCAGATTTTGCGTGGACCAAGTGAAATATCTTAATCAAATACATTATATATATCAAAATGTAAAGTTTAGTAAACACATTTACATGACATTTTGACGAAACTATTTAAATTCAAAAAATTTGAAAGACACATGAATCATTTATTAATAAATTTATTGAAATGAATCCAATTATCTTAAGATCACCGAATTTGGAAACCATTAAAAACTTAAATACGAAAGGTTTCAAGTGATTAATGAAGGTTGATTTAAATCATTTTGTATAGTAGTATTTAGGGAATTTTGAAAAAATAATAAAAAATGTTGATCTAAAATTATATAAGTAGATTGTTATTCTACATATGATTGTGTTACAATCGTCATTTCTCAATTAGTATTAATCGCTAATTACCATCTCTAAAATATCGTTGCTCAACTATTATTTCTCGATAATTATCGTCAAATCATCATCATAGAACAACATCATCTAACCAATACCACCTTATGAATCCAAAAATATATCATGTGGATCACA
Source organism: Phalaenopsis aphrodite (assembly GCA_003013225.1). Lineage (NCBI taxonomy): Eukaryota > Viridiplantae > Streptophyta > Magnoliopsida > Asparagales > Orchidaceae > Phalaenopsis > Phalaenopsis aphrodite. The sequence goes on along the minus strand of NEWO01000233.1, from coordinate 291,058 downwards.
CCCAAGGTATAGAGTGTTGGATGGACGAGAGAAATAGCGCGAGAAAGATTGAGAGAAGAAATAAGATGCTCAAAAACACAAGTTTTGAGAGAGTAAATTTAGTAGTTCTTTTTTTAAGAAAATGATGCACTGGTTATAGATTCCAAGGGTATCTAGTAAAATTACATGTTTATCCATATTTTGATAGGATGTCACAAGTTAACTTTTATAACTTTTCATATTTGTAACTTACTCTGAGACCCTTTGATATTCAAATCTCACATTGGCACTGTTTCATATTCACAACTGCTTGTAGAGGGGCATTTAATGTCTCATTACTCTTGATAATCGGTTGATTGAAAACCTTTGGTCGGTCAACATATATTCAGTTGGCTAAAAGGTCATAGATCGACCCTTTGAAGGAATCCTAAGTAGAAACCCTATAGTCATTATGGTAAACTTGGGCCATCAGGCGAGGGTGAATCACCATAATTTGATAGGCTCTCCTTTGACAAGGAGCCTTCTTAGAAGATTGAAAAGATGTTCCGCTGGGTACCCTTTTGCCATCTTTGTGTGGAATTTTGGAATCAAGTGAGAGAGTTGGCCATAAATAAAAGTCCCTCTTATTAGATGTCATCTACTCATTCGTTCAACTGTGCTCCCCTTCGGTCAGCTCAGAGTTTTGATATAAGTAAATGACACTTGGTGTTTTGACTTTTAACTATCCCGATACATTGTTCTTTGGTGTTCATAAGCGAGACATGTTGGATTCCTCTAGATTCATGCAGTCATATTTTTTATGTACATATTTAGTTTCCCGATTCCATTAAGTTTTGAAAGTAACAATAGTGATGAGAATAAGAGAATTAAATGAAAAAATTATCTTATTTATTACTTAATATGTACTTGTAATAATCAAACTTCTTGGATTTCAGTGTTGACATTCTTTATAAGTAGGGAATTATCAATGATTATCCACCACTCTTTTTGAATTTCTTGCTCTTCAGTTGGTTTTTCTCAGGAGAGAGTTATGAAAAGTAGTAACAAGTTATTTGTAAATGTGATGACCGTGATGAAGATCATCAATCTTTCTACTAGAAAATTTTCCCCTTCCAAGGATGCAAGGGAGAAAATGAAGTTGGATAGTAGACAGCCCTTAAATAAAAAGAAGCCAAGGGATGAGGGCTGACAGGTAGAGCTAAGAGCCCAAAGGAAGAAGACCCACCGATTAACTCAAAGGGGCAAGTAAAAGGGAGTTGACAAGAGTGAGAGAAGCAGGTCAAGCAAGTCATTCAGAAGAAACAAAGGGTAAGCAGGTCGAGCAAGTGATTCAGAAGAAACAAAGGGTGGAGGAAACTACTGAGTTGCTTCTCTTGATGTCATTTTATTGTGAGATGACAAACAGGGCTAACTTGCATATCACTACTTTAACGATCCATGCCTTAACTCTGATCTGAGAGCATCTAGCTCAACAATCAATCTAAGTGGTTATAGAGACCCAGGCCTAACTACTTGAACATGAATTTTTTTTTACTCTAAGTAGAGAGATCAGCAAGGCAATTTTCCAACTGCTTGTTGGTGAGAGCCTCAGATCATTTGTAATGGAACAAATCATTTGGACAAGAAAACCTAGTTTTCTTTGGCTCAATAGATTTGTTCTTTTCTTTTTTTGACATTTAATTATTCTTGTAGAGGAGCATGCAGATTCTTGACTCATTGATAATGAGAGCAGGCCATCCCTCTACTTAAGAGGTGACTAAGGGTTCTCTTCTTGCTCTTGGTGGAGGCATACCCAGCCATATGTCTGGCTCTAGGGACATCGAGAGGGTGACCGATGATCAGTGAGTATCACCAACATTGTTGTCTAACCTTTAGGGAAACTAGTCGGTAGAGGGAGTTTGTCAATATGAACTTAAAGGAAGAACAGTTAATCCTTCAGGTGGACATGACAACTCTCTAGATGAAGGTGGTGACTCTTCCGATGGAGCTGGTAGAGGTTTGAGTGACTGGTTCTATCTCCTGAGTTTGAGTGGATGACGAGCATGTGGAGAAGTTTAAATTTGTGTGGAGAGCATTGTACCACAGTTTAGTGAGTCGGGGTGTTTTATTGCCCGAGGTGGTTGAAGACAAAACTATAAAATATTTCTTATCATTAATAAAAAATTAATTTATAAATTTTTAAAATTTTACGTTAATTTTGCACTGATTTGATGTGAATTTCTGCATATCAAAGTACAAATTTGAGTATTCTTGAATTCCTTGAATGACCTAAATATTAGGGTCAACTGAAAAATAGAGCTATGCATTTTAAATATCTCTCTCTATCTCTTCCCTTCCATTGTTTCTTGTATTTGTTTTTGGTCAGTTTACTTTGAGTGTTTACCAAAGCTTCAAGTAAGCTTCCAATTATTCTCCACAATTATTAGTTTTGGAGTTAGGGATTGAAAGGTCTATTCTTACACCATTTGATATAGAGCTTCCTGAATGAGATACATGTATACAACATAAGTGTAGTGCTTAAATCAGTGAAGCGATAAGCACAACTAATCACTTTGGCAATGATCTAATCTTCTACTAGGATAAATTTTGATGGGGGCTTTGGCTATCATTCTGTCGTAAGGCCTGGTTGATTCTTAATCATTACGAAGTCATTTCTGCACAAATAAATCTGAATTCAGTGACTTCATTATTTTCTTACACGGATAAAGATCCCTTAGTCTCAGGTACTGTGATCATACATGTTCTCTTCCTGAGCGGAGCATGATGGTTAGGTTATCTTTGGATTGACCTCAAAATTCTATTTAATAAATCTAAAGAATAAAATCATGGATAGGAAGTTTTGACTCCTCTATGGTATTTATGAGGATTGGTAGATTGCCACACGACTAATTGGAGAACCATAAAAAAAGATAAAGCAAGCCCCGTTGTGGGTCTTGGGGCATGCTTTCAATGTCATGGTATAATACCTATCAGTCATTAGGTACACTGACCCAATGACATTGAAATGGAGGTTGAATCCCATACAATTTCGTGTCATGACCCTTGAGTTGCGGGCAGCTTTGGATGAGGCAGAGGAGAAGAGGTAGATCAAGAAGTTTGCACAGCTTTCTGATATCGCTTCCAGGTGCAACCACCCACTGGTGCTCACGCAAGTGCACATGTCATATCAGCTATATTGGATTTTAGAGTTCAGAATGTCAATCCCACAGGGAACGAGCTAAGTTTTGTTAGGAAATGTTCTAGCTTAATAGTTTTAAGTCCTAGCCTAAAAAGTTGAAAATTTTAAATCTCTAAAAGCTAAGTTGTTGTGCTACAACAACAACAAAATTAATTGTTATGAAATTAATGATACTTTTAACAATTTGGATTGAAAGATATCAAATACTTAATAGAATCTTCCTTTTAATGGGGTAAGTGAATTACATGGAATGTAAAGCTGTAAGTACTAAAAGACTAGTGACAAATAAAAGCAACAATCTTTCATACACTCTCTAGAGTGCATAAAGGATCTTGGATAGAAATGACTTTAATTCCTTAAATCTCATAATTATCCCTTCAAAGCAAATTTCCCTAACATTTGCATCTCCCTTCAAGGCATATCAACCTATACCCCATAGTTTAACGTGATTAACCTAGTTGATTCTATTATAGGTTTACCAAGTCTTATGGTTCACAAAATATTTAATAATTCATTTGGCCATAATGAAAAGTAAATTAAGTTCTTGAGGTTAATTGTTAGCATTTGAAAACAAATAAATTACGTATCACTTCACCTTTCATTCATTCTACCTAAGAAACACAAGAAAGAGTTAAAGGTTTACCCAAGAAGCATGCTGAAATCACGAAACAATTAGATTGAACAAAAGAGAAATCTACTAACAATTTGATGCAACTAAAATACAAAAAACAATACAAAGATACTTAGCTAATTTCTCCTATACAACAAACAAATGATGACTCCAATCAGCACTCTTCCTAATTCCTTAACTTCTGCTTGAAAGAACACCACTCCCTCAGCACTTAGAAGAAGAACTATGTTTCCCTAAAGTAAGATAAAACCCCTAAGTAACTAGCCAACATCAATCCCCCAACTCCTGCAATATATGACTATTTATAGGCTCCAATACTTAACATCCACAACTCCCTTCCTTCATCACATGATTTCCCCATGGCCTACCAATTGAACTACAAAAACTGCCCATAACAATTGTTGGCACCTAGGAACCAAACTCTTGGTTTGTTGAGGAATGAACAGGATCCTATGCGCCCAAAGGTTTGGTGTCTGGGCGCTAGTATCACAGTGCTCCCTAAACTCCAGGCTCGCAGTTTGCTAAGGAATGAATAGGTGCCTAAGTACCCAAAGGTCTGACAAGATGTTGGTATCATGGCGCCTAGGTTCCCGATGATTAACACCTAAGCACCAACTGCTCAGGTTTGGAAGGCAGGGACTGACACCTTGGTGTCCAAGGGTCTGGTGCCTAGGCTCGAGTGTCACTTTGCACCATGCAAATCCAAGTTATCTTCTAGTTTCATCACTTTAATTACCTGTTATACCGGCAAGACAAACACATAAATTTCTTTCTTAAAATGCAATATCATTAATAGAAATGCAAAAAAATAATCATAAATTTTGGTTAACTTTTTCATGCATTAAAATTCCCCAAACTTAAAAGTTACTTGTCTGCAAGTAACACTTCAATTTAATAATGATTTAGCTAACTAAATGGAGTGGGTATCCTGCAAAGCTACATGCAATCTTGCTCAAAAGTTTCATACTTAAATCAATGCATTTACATTAGTGACTAAGTCCATTTCATAGGCTTTAAAAAATTTACACTCAACAAGTAAAGTGTAATTTCTCAACCATTTCAAAAAGAAGTTAGTTTACATCAACTAATGCAAAGTAAAAGTCATATAATAAGAACAAACCACATCCATTAGATACATTTTAATAATTCATACCATTCAAGAAATTAAAGAAGATTGTGGAATTTTTTTTAATTTAGAAAGAGATGATTGTAAAACTAAATTTTGGTAAGGCTTCTCCTCAGAATTCTCCTTAATTTATATTTTTCTTTTGTGCTCTTTTCTTTTACTTTAGGATTACTTTTTCAATCATAAGCAAAAATTTTTTAGGATTATTATATCTAGATAGTTATTTAATGAATTTGAATCTGACTACTTTCTTTCTAAATTCAATCACCCCATAATTCTTTCCTACTCACCATTTTAAAAGTGAAGAATTTTTTAAAACAAAAATAAAATTTTATGGAGGCTCAATTCTTATTATAGAACTATTATATTACACTAACTTTAACAATTTGGTGATTCTTTTCAAAAATAGATATTTTAATCACCCTATCACATGTTGGTTTGCAAAAATTTCATAGCACATCTAGTATAATCAGCGTATAGTTTACATTAATTAACTATGTATTCTTTCATCACAAGTGTTATGGTACCACAATTAACCCCACTCTCCTTAAGTGAACCAAGAGAATCTATTTAAATAAAATTCATTAAGGAAAAATAAAGTTATGTTTAGAATGATTCCCCCCCCCCACCTCCCCTAAACTTAATTTTTGCCACATACAATAATTTGGATATGAAAGTTAGGGAGAAAAAATAGCAGTGATAATCCTACCATATGCTCATATCAACATGAATCAATGGGTATGTAACATAAAGTAAAACTACATTTAAAAAATATATAACTCGAAACAATTTCACATAGAAGCCAACATGTATATAAAAAAAAATAAGTTAACACTGAGAATACATCCAACAAACAAAAATAGCATCCACATTGATTACAATAAATAAAATCCTATACACGTAACTAAAAAGAAAAATATAATCAATCATCCTACTACTCATCATCATCTACCTCTGCTTCTTCCTCTTCTTCAATAGAATTCACCTCCATCAGCTTTTAGATGCTTTCATAAATTTGGTAAGGAGAATATATTGAAAACTCAATAGAATTGTCACCTCCAATCCACTGGTTCCAATGATACATCTCCAACTAAGCAGTTTGTATGTAAATTATTTGTTCAATCTTGTCCAAAAAAGCATACACCTCAGCCTGTACAATGGAGGGGTCATCTTCCAGCCTAATTAATTTATGTGCAATAGGGGTCATTGTGGTAGAAGGACTCGGTCGGGAATAGGAAGTAGAGGGAAGAGATGGACCTATCTTATGCCTAAACATTGCACGTCTCTTATATATCCCAATGTTAGATTTAATAAATTGGCTTCAGAGGATGCAGATGCTCATTCCAACTATCAAAATACATGCCAACATTCTGGCAAAACAAGAAACTAATAATGGGTACCCTAATCTAAGAGTAGATCCTCCAAAAGTCACTTAATCTTCATAAAAATTCCACATAATCAATCACAACAATATAAAAAATCACACTAACACATATATAAGCACACTACAATAATACACAAAGACAAACTTTGGTTGCCTCCCAAGAAGCATTTGGTTTAATGTCCTTAGCCTCACCATACCAAATATTCTAATCAAGATTACCCAACATCAAAACCTCCTTAAGCACAGATATATCTCCTCCTAAGTATGGTTTAAGTCTCTATCCAGACACTTAAAATACACTACCACTCTTAGGATCTTCAATAGAAATTGCAGCAAAAGGATACATTTTTGCTACAGTAAATGGTCTTGACCACATGAACTTAGGTTTTGCTAAGAATAATTTCAATCGTGTATTGCACAATAAACCTCCTATCAAGGCTCAAAATTTTTCCTAAGAATCTTCTAATCATGTAATCTTTTCATATCATATTTTTCTCTTTATAAATTTTGGCATTTTTATAATATTATTGTCTAATATCATCAAGTTCATTTAACCATAGCAAATGTTTCTCACCAGCCTCTTTCATATCGTAATTGAACTCTTTTATAGCCAAATATTCTCTGTGCTCTAAATCAACTGGCAAGTAATAAGCTTTACTAAATACGAGCCTATATTGTCTCTCTATAAGTGTTTCACAAGCAGTCATATAGGCTCATAAAGCATAATCTTTTCTCAAAGCCCATTCCTTTCTGCTAGGATTGACAGTCTTCTCCAAAATTCTTTTAATTTCTATATTTGAAACTTCTACTAATCAACTTGTCTCGGGATTTTATGTTGTGGATATTTTATGTTGTATACCATACATCCCTACTAATGCCTTAATCCTTATGTTCCTACTGTGACTCCCACCATCACTGATGATAACTCTAGGCATATTATATATGTTAAATATATGCTTCTTTAAAAATTTAGATACATTTTATGATTCACAATTTTGGAGGGCCATTGTCTCTATCAACTTTGAGACATAGTCCACAGCTATTGGACTATATTAAATCCCTAAAGAAGGTATAAAGGATCACATGAAGTCTAAACCCCAAACATCAAAAATCTTAATCTCCAAGGTAAATTTCAAGAGCATCTCATCTTGCTTAAAAATAGTACCTACTCTCTAGCATCTGTTGCAAATTTTTATATATTCATTTACATCCTTAAACAGAGTATACAATTAAAATCTAGATTGTAAAATCATAGTAGTAGTTCAATACACCTCAAAATGTCCTCCAAATTCAGAATCATGATATTTCTTAATAATATCTTTATCTCTTCTATTGGTAAACACCACCAAATCACTTGATCTTTGTGCTTTCAATAAAGGTATGCATTATCCCATAAATAGTATCTAGCATCATGAAAAATTTTTTTCATTGATGTTATGTCAAATAATAGGGTAAAATGTCACTGACTATGTAATTTTCTTTGTCAGCATTCCATAGAATGTTCCAATCAGTAACAACAAGCAATTTCTCATCAGAAAAATTCTCATTAATATCCTCTTCAAATGTTAATGAATTCCTCTGATCTAATCTCAATAAGTGATCCACTATATGATTGTTAGTACCTTGCCTAATCAAAACTTTGACATCAAACACTTGAAGCAACAAGTCTCATATGATGAATCTTGGTTTGACATCCTTTTTTTACATCAGATATTGAATTGCAAAATAGTCAGTATGACTAGTATACTTGGTACAATCAAATATGGTATGAATTTGTTGAACACATATATTACGGTCAGCAGCTCCTTTAAAGTATCAGTGCAGTTAATTTGCTTCATTAAGGGTTTTACTAGCATCATATATAGCTTGAAACATCTTCTTACAGCTTTTCCCTATAACTGTTCCTATATGTAGTCACTTGCATCACACATTAATTCAAATGTGCTTCCCCAATTAGGTGAAACAATGATGGAAGAAGTGACTAACTTCTCCTTGAAAGAGTTGAAGGCACTTAGGCAATCCTTGTCAAAATAAAATAAGTCATCCTTTTTCTAACAAATGACACAAAGGTTTAGTGATTTTAAACAAATCCTTAATGTATATGAGATAAAACTCAGCATGTATCCTTAAACATCAAACTCTTCTCACTGATGTAGGTGGGGTAAGTTTTATAATAACCTGTATTTTGGTTGGATCCACCTCCAGACCTCTCTCAAATATTTTGTGTCCTAAAATAATTTCTTTAGAGATTATAAATTGGCACTTTTCTTAATTGAGACTATATTGGTTTCTTCACAACATCTCGGTACCTTGGCCAAATGATCTAAGAAAGAATGAAATGAAGGGTCAAACATTGAGGAAACATCTATGAATACTTCTATTTCCTTCTCAATTAGGTCACAGAAGATCGATAAAATGCACTGTTGAAATGTCACAGGTGCATTACATAATGCCAAGGGCATTCTCTTAAAAGCAAAAGTCTCATAAGGACCCATGAGTATGGTCTTATCTTGATCCTTAGAAGCAATAGGAATCTAATGGTATGTTGAATATCGTCTCAAAAGTAGAAATATGGGTGTCCAGCTAACCTATCTAATATATGACTAAGAAGGGTAAATGAATATGATATTTCATTATGGTTGAGTTTAGTTTGATGTAATCAATACATATATGCCACCCAGTGACATGTCTGGTGGGGTTCAATTCATTTTATTTATTCAATTGTGCGGTCACTCCCCCTTTCTTAGGAACATAATAGATAAGGCTAACCCATGCAGTATCTGAAATGGGATATATAATACCTGCATCAAGCCACTTCAAAATCTTTTTTTCAACAACTTCTTTCATAGCAGAGTTCAATTTCCTTTGAGGATCTACCTAGGTTTTATGATATTCCTCCATCAAAAACCTATGCATACATATCAAAGGAATAATCTCCTTTATGTATGTTAAGGTCCATCTAAAACCCTTCTTAAAATTTCTCAGAAAGCTAATCAACTTTTCCTCTTATAAGCTACAAAGTTCTGAAGATAGAATTACCGGCAATGTAGATGACTTCCCCAAGTAAGCATACATTAAATATTTAGGAAGCACCTTCATCACAAGTTCAGGAGATTCCTAAATAGAACTAATAAGAGGTTTGCAAATTTTAGTAGTATCAAGTATCTCAAGTCTCTCCCAAACAATTCTCAGGTTATCTTAATCCAGTAGAGTAGATTCATCGATTAATTCTATAGAATCATCTTCACTCAAATCTTGCTCTAGTGATTTAACTTTACAACTCTCCTGAAAGTGGATACTACACAAATAGTCAATTAGGTCCATCCTATAACATGCATCTTCATCATAATAATATGAAAACTTCATAGATTTTAATACATGAAATGTTACCTCTTGATTATTTATGCTCATTGTTAGCTCTTCTTTCTACATGTCAATCATTGTTGTGTTAGTGGCTAGTAAATGTCTACCTAGTATGATAGGTTTCTCTTTATCTTCCTCCATTTTTAATACAATAAAATCAATATGAAAGATAACTTTAACTATCTTCATTAAAACATCCTCTATAACCTCCCTCGGATGAGTGATCGAGCGATCAGCAAGCTTAAGGGTTATACTGGTAGAAGACACCTCTTCTAATCCTAACCTATTGAAAATGAATAGTGGCAAAAGATTAATATTGGAACCTAAATCACATAAAGCTTTCCTATATAACTTCTCTCAAATTGCACATAGAATAGTAAATCTCCTCAGATCCTTGAGTTTCTAAGAAAGCTTCTTCTAAATGATAGCACCGCACTCCTCGCTGAGTGCTACAGTTTCATAATCTCCAAACTTCCTCTTCTTATTAAAGATATCCTTCAAGAACTTCACATACCTGAACATCTTCTTCAAAGCCTCTGTAAATGGAATGATGATCACTAGCTTCTTGAATCCTTTTAATAACCAAGAAAACTGTTGATCCAGTTTTTATTTTTGGAGTCTCTAAGGAAATGATGGTGGTGTTATTTCTAAGTTTTTATTAGGCTGTAAGAATGGTTTTCCTAAAACCTTAGAAAGTTCTTCCATAGGTCTTTCAGGCTCAGGTTCTCTTTCTCCACCTCAGAATCATTCCGGACCACTTCCTCCAACTCTCTTCCACTCCTCAACTTAAGTTCCTTCACGTGCTCACTATAATTTTCTTTAGGGTTGACCTCAAATTTACTAGGAAGAGTTCCATATGATTGATTGCTATGTGAGTGTGCAATTTGTCTAAATGGGTTCTCTGTGTTTCTAATACACATTGTCATTGTACTGATTTCCCAACTGCAAAATGACTTCTTCCCCAGACAACTTCTTATGCTTGAATTGTTGGTTTGCACTAAAACCAAAAGGATAAGAAGGTTTCATGATAGAACTACCTTAATTACTTCAATTTCTAAAATAGTTAGGTAGATTACTCCCCTTTATTGGTTTTCTACACCTTGATTGTTATTCCAATTGAAGTTTGAGTGATTCTCCCAACTAGGATTGTAATAATTTGAATAAGGTTTATTAGCCCTATAATTTTTTACATTTTGTGTCTCAACAGATGAAGAATTAAAATCAACCAGTTGCTTGAATGATTTTTCCTCAATTTTTTGTGGTCCTTAAGGTTGGTTCATCCTTAACTGGTCTAGCTTTCTAAATATAGCAGCTACCTGTGAAGTTAAAAATAAAAGCATTTATGTGTCATGTACACTTGATACCTTTTTGGGGTTTCACTTATTTAGAAGGTTGTTGAAAATTTTTGTACTCATTTCCTCAATCAAAGAATAGGTCTCATCAAATGGCTTTCACATAAGCGATCCACCAGTGACAGCATCAATGATAGATCAAAGAGAACCTACTAACTTATTGAAAAAATTCTAAATTATCAACCAATTAGTAATTAATGATGAGGTCACTTCCTAAGAAGTTCCTTGAATCATTTTTAAGCTCCAAAAATAGACTCACCCTCATGGTGGCAAAAAGAAGTGATATTCTTCTTAGGTTTAGCCATTTTTTGAAGAAGGGGAATATTTAGCTAGGAATTTTTGGGCTATGCCACTCCACATCCTAATTGATCCAGGCACTACTGAGTTTAACCATATTTTGTCTTTATCATTCAAGATGAAAGGGAAAAGCTTTATCCTAACAACGTCATTGGAAATGTTATTACAGTGAAATGTAGCATATAGTTTTGAGAAAGTTGCTAAATGTAAGTTTGGATCTTCAGACAAGGTTCCCTCAAATTGATTATTGTACACCATTTTGTTGATAGTAGACTTCAGATCATATTTTTTAGCTTCTATGATAGGGGATTGAATAATTAAATGAATTTCATCTATCATAGGAACAACATAGTTTCTTAAAGGTCTATGTGCATTTGGATTTTTATGGAGAAGTTCATGAATCTTTGAGTTTTTTTTGTGGATGGTTCGAAATATCTCCTATGAGTTTTTTAAGTTTATTTAATTTTCTAAATTTTGTAATAGTTTTCTCTGGCTCAAAATCATGAGGTTCAGGTCCTATATGTTATGAACTATGCATATACAATAGTGAAATCTCTAATCCTAAAATTCCACACAATCAAACAAAAATCCACTTATCCTAAAAGTGCATAGGATTTAGCCCTAAGGCTAAAATCAAAACATACCCCTTAGGACCAAATATACCACACTCATCTAAGATGAGTGGGATGAGCATAGTTGTCACAATTATCTATGACGACTGGTACGTGCTCAATTTAGATAGGCAACTGAACAAACATGCAAGGAAATTGCATGGTTTCTCTGCATGATAGGTATCAATCAAGTTCAACCTCAACCCATCAAGATACCATAGAAAGGTTAGCAAGGTAAGATGCACTAAACAAGAGGCATCTTGCTCTATCGAAGGCAAATCTAAACATACCCCTCAAGCGAGGGAAATATAGCACTCATCTGGGATGAGCAGGTTGAGGACAGCTATCGCAGTCATGCATGTCGACCGAGTCATGCTTGGTTCAGACCCTATCTGTAATTGGTAACTGAAAGCATGCTAGGAAAGGGCATGGCTCTCCTGCTTATGGCAAACATCAATTGAAATTCAATTTTATTAATCAAGATATTACAAAGTTTATTTAGGGAACATGTGTTAACTAGGTAATGCTTAGCCATAAAGCGAAGCTCAAATTCTTTAAAAAAGGGTATTTTGTACATTCATCTTTGATGAGTGGGACTAAAGTATCTATCACAATCATTTATGATGGGTGGGACACACTCATTCAGACACACTTGAATCATGGAACGAAATAGAAAACATAAGAGACTTTCGTGGCTTCTCTTACACTGATTACTGGTTGTGTTAGTTATAGGCCACCCATAGGACTTCCACCATACCTGTATGGTAATTCAATAATCAGTTTTAAGATATGCACTAGTCCTCTCTATGAATCTCATTATTAATGAAGGTAATTAAACTTATGATGGAAGGACTGAATCAGACACAGTGGTTCAACATTTTTGACTCCATATTTTATCTTGTTTTGTCTTCTTCCTCTAAAATTAGCATTTTGGATCCTCTTTAGCTTGGATTTGTGCTTGATTCACTTAGAAGAAAGATTTTAAACTCTAGATTTCATCATCTTTGGGTAAGATCTTCATCTTTTCTTTGGAAAGTTTTGATTTTGCCATTGATTTCTTCCACATTGTGGGTATGGCTGAAAATTTTAAAACTTGGTGGAAATGGTGAGAAATCCATGGGTGAATGATTACTTAGTTTAGAATGTGTTTGTTGGAGCCTGAAAATCATATATTTGAGATTTATTGGAATTTTATTTGGAATTTCTATATTTTTCCCTGGCTCCTAAGATGAAAAGGAGAAAAACAAAGGGAGTCTTTTATACGCATAAATTCACAAGCATGAAAGCACAAGATCGATAAAACAATCTGCAATCTAAGGAATTGATTACAAAATAAAGTTTCTTTCATTCTGGTGGAACAATATAATATATGATTGTAAAGCGATAGTGGGAAAGTTTTTGCTATTTCACTACAGTTGTTGTGATTTCTATGGTTAGAGAATTCTATGCAAATTTATCTAATGAATCTAATGATTTACTTTATGTGAGAGGGCAATATGTGGATATAAGTTCTGCTTGGATCAATCACATTTTTAAGCTGCATATTGTGCCAACTAGTTTCTATTATGAGCTTCATCCTACTAAAGAGGAATTGGATGAGATTATGTAATTTTTGACTGATGATAATGGAGTATGGAAGATTAAGAATGGACGACGCGTAAAAATTTCTTTCTCAAAGTTAAATGTTCATTCTCGTGCCTAGCATTATTTTATTCTAATAGGTTACTTTCTATTGATCAAGTCAGCAAAGTAACTCAAGAAAGAGCCACATTGAACTATAGATGAACAAATCAATTGATATTGGCTATTTAATTACAAAAATATGCTTATTTATTTAAGGGGAGGAACTACTAGAGGTATGGGTTATCCTGATTTTATTGCTACCATGTGTGTTGAATCTGGAGTAAAATAAGAGACATAGGAAGAAGTCTTACCATCTCATAAACTTATTGGAAAACTAATTTGTAAATTTATGGAAAGCATACTGAAGTAAGATCTAGAAGTAGAGGCTCTGATATTCCTTCTACTTCAGCTTCAATGTCTAGACCTGCTATATCTGGTACTACTTCACTTGATACTGTAATGGAACAATTGTTCATTCAATAAGGAGATATCTTAACATTACATAATAAGAGGAAGAGTTTAGAAAGCCATCTTTGTTATAATGTTGAGTATATGCAGATAAGACTAGATTTTGATATTGCTTATCATGAGGCGTTGGAGAAATTCTTAAAGGGTGACTACTCGGTAGTAATTTCAACTTGCCCCAAATACATGTCTAATAAACTTGATAATATGGAGAAGGGTTTATGCGTTGATGTTGATGATGATAAGGATGATGAAGATAATGATGATAAAGGTGATAATGATGTGTAGTGTTATTTTTTTGTTTGTTTTGTTGTGTTTTATTTTCTATTTTCATGTTTAGATTTCCTGTAATTAGTTTAGTATTGTATGTTAGAGTGTTTAAATTTACATTGGTATAAAATTTTAAAGTCATGTTTATTGTACTAAACTATTATGTTGTTTTTAATGTTTATTTTTCACTTCAATGTAAATGCTAGAATAGTCTTTTTTTATTTTTAGACATGCTAATTTCACTTGTCTTTACAACTTGTACATGTACTAATCTATTTTTTTAAAACTTTCTATCTGAACTAATCTGTTGAAATTAATTAAAATTTAAGTTTGGAGGAAAGGATAAAATCTTTTTAAAAGAACTAAACTTTATTTGTCCTTAAAGAGCTATATATTTTTAAAATTAATTTTAACAAAACCTTTAGTATATTGAGTTAGCTTTAGATAACTATATTTTTTATTTTATAATTATTATAGAAAACTTAAGTAAAAGTTTTTTATAATAAATGTTAGTTCTAAAGTTAAAATATTTAGTATGAGAAGATAAGATCATGTTTTTACCATTTAAAGTAAAGAAAATTGTGTTTTTGGAATTGTTAAGAATTTTATAGTTTTACTTTAACAAGAAGGAATTGAAACTTTATGAAAAATCTTTTCAAAGTAAATACAATTTTTTCAAAATAAGGAAATGTGAAAAGTTTTTAACCTTAAGAAGAGGATGGAGGAGTTCAAAATCATTAAAAGCTATCCAGATATAGTAACCCTCACATGACATGAAAAGAAAAAGAAATGATTGAGAAAAATCCTAAAGAAAACGAAAAGAAAAATAAAAAGAAAAAAAAGAAGAGCAAGAATGAAAAAGTGTGAGGAGAAGCTTGAAGAGATGCCTAATAAAAAATTGGCTCCACTTAAATGATCATAAGGAAAGGAACTTAATTAAATTTCTAAGTTAAAGCTTAAATATTAGCATCTTACTAATGAAGTCTTTATGAATTTCTTTTTATTATAATTCTTATAAGCATTCAAAATATGACCAAATTACAATTATTCTTGAAATAAATAGAAAATCAGAACTCTTAGACTTGACTACTAGATATTCTTACATTTTAGTTTTAATTTGAGTTATTAAAAAAATTTTCAAAAGTTTCACTATCACATTTATAAAACAAAAACTATATAAATCACTAAGTTAAACTCACTTCTACAAGTTATAATTTTTAGATAGTATAATTGAGTTACTTGAGGACAAGTAATGTTTAAGTTTAGGGGAATGATCCACCTTAAAATTACCTTTTTTGTGCATATTTTATGATCGTTCTATGCATATTTTATGTGATTTTACACTTTAAAGGAAGGTATTTTGAATGATTTTGGTTTCAAGCACATTGAATGGACATTTGGAGAAAATGAGGAGAAAATGAGGGGAAAATTGTGCAAAATTGTATAGCGCTATCCACTGGCGCTATAGCGCTACAGACACGGGCAAAGGGAATTATAGCTCCCAGACTGGCGCTATAACGCCAGTAACTTTCCTTCTTGAAGATCTATTAAACATGAGCATATTTTGAAAGGGTGTTTAAATCAACCCTTGGTTAGTTTTAGATATCTATTAATATGAAAAAAAAAATTGGACAAAATAGAGGACTTTTTGGTACCATTTGAAGTCCCACTTTAGTGTTTAAGTGTATGTTTTAGTGTGTTTTGTGTTGTAAGAGTAAGAGTTTGGAGATTTCTTTAGGAGACTCTAATTTTTTTGTTGGAGAGAAGACATAAGGTACTTTGTATTTGTGTTTAAGTTTTTGTTTCTAAGACTTGGATTTCAATACAAATTTGGTGTTTTTATCTTATTCTCCATGAATTCGGAGTAGTTCCCTTGCTTTCTTCTTACTCTTGGGAATTAATCTTGCAGGAAGAGAATGATTTAAGGATTTCTTTTTACTTTTAAAAATTTTGATGAAATTTTCAGCGACTCTTCATGGACTTTACGAATTGGCCACTTGTTAGGTTAAAATTTATTGAGAAACACAAAGACCCAAGAGGGCTATGATTTCACCCAACTAGTGAGTGTCACACTTCATTTTGGGTAGAGTCATTGTGATCACCTAAGGGGGGGAGTGCAAATAGATAGACATATAAGTTTTGATGGGAATAGAATTAATGTTTCTAGGGTGACAGACTATATTCTTTTTCAAATTCAGTTTAGAGTTTGGATCATAAGGGTCCCTAGTAGATCATATAGAGAGGACACGGTGAGTAATCTGGAGGTGAGAGGCCAGAATCTACTCAGCACTACAACACAAGTTGGTGAAAAACTCTAAATTAGCCAATGTTCTTTGCTAGCATTGGGAGGGAGTAAAGAATAAGAATGGTCATATTTTTCACAATACATCATCATATTTTTAGTCATTCATATTCTACATAGATTATTATCTCATTGCAAGGAGAAACATCTTTTCATATTATTCAAACTTGTTAGAACTACTTTTATTAAACTGTTAAATATAATTGTTTTCATTTGTTTTAATTTATTCTTAACCATTGTTATCATTTCATTTTCATTTAAATCTTCAATTTAAATAGAATTTGCTTTTGAGTTTAACAAGAATTTAAATAGTTCAACTATTCTCGTGGGATCGTTACTAGGGTTTTTAAGGAAAATCCTATATTACTTAAAATGATATATATATTTGTGTAGTACCTCTAGTGTAAAGTTTTATTATTTATTTTCCATATCATTACATGTTTTCACACTAAGCGATGAATATAAATTGGGTCAAGATTTTAGCAATATTTTGGAGATTAAAAATACACTTAATTGCGGGTCGGGTCAAACACTGTGACCCGAAGGTCAACTCATAGAGCGTAAAATAATGTGAGTGAGTACCCACAAAAGAGGCTACTCAACTTCTAAAGGAAGGACTATCGTGACTAGAAGGTTGACGCATAAAAGCATACAGGAGATGTCTTTAAGTTGACATTCGCAACATTGCTTAGTAGTTCTCTGAATCACAATAAGGATTTTAATAAGATAATTTTGATACTCAATAATTAGAAGACTTTTTATGTTACTACTTCCACTTTCACTACGCACCCCAAGCTTCCTCGCAGGAGTGCTTGCCAATTTTTATTTTTGCAGTTTTTTAATTTTTTTGTGAAGATTTCTATATGTGGTGAATTTTCTTTTTTAATTTGGAAGATTTATATTTATTTTTAGATGAAAACCCTCCACTAATGCTTGAGCTCTAGAATTCTCAGCACACTAATGTATTCATCAGTAATATCTTATTAGCTTAATCAAACAAACGAGCAGATGATTTAACTGGTTTCTAAAACTATCTATATTTTAGAGATACCAAGTTAATCATCATGAGAATTTCTTAATTTTTAGGTGAAACCTCATAAAAAAGAGGGATTCAAGTCATCAAGACTAGGTGTTAAACCTACAAACCACAAGAACTTGCAAATCCTGAGAAGGAGCTTACATGGTTTGGTTCAAACTCATCTTTAGGATCTATCCTAGATTCAACCTCGAGAAACATCAAAGGCGAACCCAAGAAAATATCAACTATGGGACACGGTCCCTTTTGAAACCATCTCAATAGTTTCCATAATTAGAGCCAGAACATCAAGAGGTAGGGACAAGAAGCTTCCTAATCCATCACCTCTTTGTAAATATAAATCTCGGTTATATAAATATAAGGTCAAACCAACAATGTTGGATATCAAGATATATTGATGAGTCATGGGCTGATTATAGAGACAAAGTGCTCTAATCAGCTCAACGTGACTATTGACAAAGTGATAATAATCAACCAATTTAAATAAAATATCAATGATGTTAGATGGGATGATCCAACGCATAGTGATGCTCTCTCACCAAGAATAGATGAATAAGTCAGAAAAGGTTCTTGATCAATGAGGCACCACGTTCTAGTTAGGTGGTTAAATACTCGAGGTAGCCTAACTAAATCATATGCTAAAAAAATAAAGTGTCTTAACAACAAAATGCTCTCATATAGAGCCTAGCCAAAAGGAACACTGACTCAAATTGAATTAGGCACTCTCAAATAGCCATAAAATTGTTTCCCGACTAAACATGGATCAACTAGGACTAAAAAGATGGTCTAACTGATCCATCATGTTATCAACAAGTGATTTTGGGGTGTTCCCCCAATCAGAGTATGAAACATTCATTTCAGCCTTGCTAAATAAGTGAAAGAGGTAGAATAAAACACTTTAAAGCAAAGGAAAGGAAGCCCCTCACCGTTAAATATAGAAGTCATTCTACATGTAGCATCGGAGATGTTTGGCTTTTCAGCGTAGCTAAATCCAAACTTTTCTTCTAGAGGACTATTATGCCACTTAAAGCTCACACATCATGATTTAGTGAATAGTCCATACCTTAAGAGACAACCCATGATGCAGCAGTCTATCAATTTGAGGAGACTAATGATAGAAAAGAGGGATATCTTTCATATCATCTAAGTCATGAAACTTCTTATCCAAGAAGTCACCTTTTTTAAGGAGACCTATACAGGTTCCCGGATACATTATCTCCAGTATCTACCTTAAGCTCTGCCTCAAAATTTACTTGAAGCAACTCAATCAACTGGGGTGCTAACTCTCTCCAAAATCAAATCCATAGTTTCTTTAACATGGGTCAAAATATCAAGAAACTTGGTGGAAGGAATTTTCCTTACACACTGGGTAGCCGCTTATATCGGACGATCAACCCTTATCCTCAAACAAGTTGAGAAATGATAGGGGTGTACCTCGGATATCCCTTTATCAACATAGGAAAAATTCATCATATATGATGAAGAGGAAAATAAAACACTTTCATTATAACTTATGGAAATGATGGTCACATAAAGTGCGATCAAAGCTGCTATAACAACATCATTAATGATGTCTAGTCAAACAATTGGAGCAATGGCTCTAAGTATCACACCAAGGGTTCCATGCAACTCATTGGTGGTTCTTATAGCTTGTACAACTGATGAACAACGTCCAGATCTGGTAGTGTACCAAGAATTATATCTCAGTGTCTTACCACAAGGATTACGAGGTGGGGTAAAAGGAGGAGCTCTTGCACAACCTGCTTAGATGTTCAAGTGATTTGAGCAAGGAACTCTTCTCTATAAATAAGACTCTATCCTCTAAAAGAGGAAACTAATCTAATAATCTTCTTAGATAGAAGATCTGTAGTGGATTCATCAACATGAATCATTGGTTTAGAGCAATCTGCATCTTGGGGAGGGAGAACCCCCCCCCCCCCGATATCTTAGTCATAGTAGAATCCACACAGCTGGATAGCATAGAGAAATGATTCTCAGCTGAAGTGATTTGATCATCATCCCATATTGGAACCAAAATGAGTCTTGGTGGGGATATGGATCACACACCCACTAGATGAGAAAGATGATTCTCAACATATAGGATTTAAGTGTCTTCCTGTGCTGGAACATAAATGAGTCATGGTGGGGACATGATTCACATCATCAGAGGACAAGAGAGGTGATTCTCAGCTAATGAGATTTAAGTGTTATCCCGTGTTGAAACCAAAATGATTCATGGCGGGACATAGTTTGCACCCCTAGAGGATAAGGATGGTTATTATCAGATGATGGGATTTAAGTGTCATCCAAGGCTAGAATTAAAACAAGTCATTGTGAGGACATTTTCCACACCACCAAAGGAGGAGAGGTGATTATTGACAGATGGATTTAAGCATCATCCCTGGTTGTAACTGAAATGATTCATGTCGAAGACATGGTCCACACTATCATAGGACATGAAAGATGATTCTTAGCCGATGGGATTTTAGCATCATCCCGGGATATAATCAAAAAGATTCATGGTGGGGACATGGTCCCGCACTGCCAGAAGATCGAGATAAATTATTCTCAACCAACGAGATTTAAGCATCATCCCAGTCAAGAACCAAAATGAGTCATAGTGGGAACATGGTCTGCACCACCAGAGGATGAGAAAGATGATTCTTAACCAACGGGGTTTTAACATCATCTCAGCCTAGAACCGAAGAGAGTCATGGAGGGGACATGGTCTTCATAGCCAGAGGACTGAGAAAAATAATTCTTTGTAGATGGGATTTAAGTGTCATCATGGGCTAGAATTGAAATAAGTCATTGCATGAAAATGGTCTGTACCACTAAAGGATCATACCGTAAGAGGTAACGCTAGTGCTTTTAGATAGTGTAGCATTCACAAGGATGAAAATTCTTGAAAATATGGAAGGGACATAAGAAAGGTTAGAAAATACAAAAGAGCATTATAGCACATCGTTAATTGGTACTAGCCTCTTCCTTGAAGGAAAAGCAACACCGATACAAGTATTTACAAAAAAATAAATGCCATGTACACAAATCCTTTTCAAAGGAGGGCACATTGCCAATTCTTGATGGGAATGCAGTCCCCACAGCAAGTCAAGGTAGCAAAATGACTCTCAATCTAGAGAGAGACAAAGGCAACCCTTGAATTGGATTTAGTACAGGTATAGAAACCTATTACGGAACATTTTGTTAAATTCGCAGAGAAAAATTCCTAGTCCTCCGGGCCTTCCTGCCTAAGCAGGGGGCAGATGGAACCTTAGGGGAATCGGAATACAAGGAGTTGAAACATAAGCGACACCAGTGAGAGAATTGATAAATATACTATCAACAGAAGCCTCACTTGCTTTTGATAGAGAGATCCTTGGGAACATCAAAGGACAACTCGATAGTTTGGGAAAGATGGACAGGCACGTTGGCGCATCACTATCGGGTGTCAACCTCCTTTTCATAAAAGAAGCTGGTGTAACATGAGCCATGACAGCAGAAACAACTTCATATGCACAAATACTCTTTTAAGGGGGAAGGGATGGAAAAAATGCCTCAAAGGGTGTAGGATTATATTAGGTAATCCCCAAAAAATCCTCAAAAGAATTGAAGGTTATGACACTCTCGGGAGCACAAAAATGGACAGGGAGAAGGAAACACAGTTTCCCCAGTAGTAGCGATCTCGAATACCTTCTTGCTCTCATTAATGTTGGGTAAAAAGGAACAATGATCAGAAATAAGGAAAGTTTTAAAAACCCATCACAAAATTATAATGACATTGATGCATGCAATAGCACAATAACCAAATTGTTGATGGTGAGATAAGGGAAAGAATGCATCAAGTCACTAACCATACCAACTGACACATAAACTGAAAACCATGGTCTAACAAAAAGGCTCAACAGTGACTCGAGAGAAAAAATCCAACTCATGATAATATAAGTGAAACTCCAAATATGTAGAGAGAGAGGCTATAACTCCAGAAAAAAAGACAAACTCCTACTATTAAGAAATAGATTAATCCCTAACTGATTCGTCATTCTATTTTTGTTCCTTTCTCTTTTTATTTTTGTAAAAGAGTCACCAACTTATCAATCACCATATACTTTCCTTTTTCAAATAAATCTCTCTTTTGGATTGTATAAATGATCAGAAGAAGGGAGGAACTCAAAATGATGGACATAAAACAAAGATGACAAACAGAGAAACACTGTGGAGAACCTACGTGTGGTAAACCTTGAAAGGGTATATCAAGTATGACTGCCCAAATAAGATTGGATAGAATCACCTTGGAATAGTATATGTGAATGAATACCTAAATAGAGTACCCACGACCAGATATTCATATGTATGTGTCTGTTCTAGGGTTAAGAGCACTCCCAAAGGGGTGTATCCCACTTGGTTAATTACATCTTGTGGGATACCCAAGTTTGATATCCAAGAATATACTTGATAAAAGGGTTTTTGCTTTACTATCATAAACCTGGGACAAGAAGTCAACAAAGGAATGTTATTCACTATGGGAAAGTCCTGATGCTTTAAAGTTCATGCTAAGCCATTAGGCAGAGAGTTAGTCTCTCACATTCTGAATGGGTAACGGCTCATCAACACACAGAGCCCATAGAATAACCTAAATCATCTTGACGGGGATATCCTAATACATCAAAGCATGTCTGGGCTATGAGGGGAGAGGGTAAATCGGCATATTCCAAACGGGAAGTAGCTTATAAGCATTGAACCATCAAGACGATATTGATGAAGTCAAAGGAGAAACAGGGCTCAAAGAGTCTTAATAACATGAAGGGTAGAGTAATCCCAAAAATGTAGAGGTGACTAGGTTGAGGTACCACACACCCATCATCCCAAGCTACTAGAACACTAAGCTTATCCATTCGTGAAGGTAGTCAACCCAACACGTCTTGAGATCTATGGTTAGTAATATATGAATTGGTCATCCATGAGAACCTTGGTAGCCTAAAATTTAGAGGAAGGAAGCTTTATCCTATGATTTTAGGTGGGCCGAAATGGAAATGATTTCTCAAGAAAGAATAAAAGTGGGGGTTCAGCTGTAAAGCTGGATACACTCCCAACAAAAGGACTTACATCCCATCTGGGGAGCCTTCTAACATCCTAAGCGCACTAGACAACCACCTACTAAGCGCACTAGACAACCACCTAATTAGAAATATATGTTGGGATAGTCAGGTTGGATAAGCACGAGAGTTTCTCTTTAGTACGTGCAAGTATGATGCAGCTATTTACCACAACCTTAAGAGTGAAGGCCCTATTAATCATGACTGAGGATATTTCCATACATGCAACCCACTTTAAAATTGGTTTGAAGGCCATGCAAGAAAGGAAAGATGGGTTTTAAAAGTCTTAAATCTTTCAATCCTAAAATTTTAATTATTTTAATATTTTATCATTTGGATTTTAAGTAGAAAAAATATAATTTTGAGGTCCTTAATGAGCCTAGATTATAATTTTTGTGATATCCCAGGTCAACCAAAAATAAATAATAAAAGCAATCTAGCATGCATGCACTGAATAAAAGAGTAAAGCACTCCTAAATTTTTTAAAGGGGGCCAATTCTTGTTGGTTCAGGACCTTTTCTTAGGAAGGCGGGAAAGTGGCCCAGCTTTTAATTTTCCGGGTCCGTTCTTGGTTCATTCTAAAAAATTAAATTTAGACTTAAGGTATGAGACACGAGCTGACACTCCTGGTTTTTGCCAAAAAGTTTGATGTGTTATCTGCCTCAAAACTGTTGTTATACCTTATTTTCTATACCGACTAATCTTAAGGACTCTATCAAATACATTAGAAGAGAAAATAAACTCAACCTACATGAAAATAATCATTAGCAGGAAAGCCAACAACATGCAACATATAAGAAGTCATGCCCTATAATTGAGGGAGCTAAATAGCACCTGTAAACAAAAGGTTAGAAAACATTATGAGCTCCCCATATTTATAATTGTGTGTGCATGTATGGGCTCGACTCCTTGCTATAGAATTCCCTAATACAGTACGATGCACATCAAGCATGCTAGCACTCCAAAAAGGAAAATGTGATGTATGAAAAGCACAAGTAAAACCAACACAAAACAATAGTCATTGGTGTCAAAAACTATTTAGTGTCCAAAATCCTAGCCTAGCACACCTTCTAATGATAAGTGTCATAACCAGCATCTAAGTGCGGGGTGAGTCTCCAAGTATGTGTGATTTTGACGAGGTCACTGTACCACCGACCACCTCTTAAGGATCTAAGGGATCTAACAAGTGTCACCATGGATGGATTTTAAAAGGTGTTGGTCTTACATATGGCCTAGTTTGCTACATGCATAATTTAAAAATTATGGTGAGTGTAACAAGTGGAAGGATATAAATTTTTAGTCTAATATAAGGGACATTAAATGCGATCTCATAATATGTGAGGAGACACAAGTTATATCCCTTGGATCATTAGCACAATTATACTCATGTCAATCCCGATGACTTAACTCGCATTGCTCCTGGGATTCAACCCGACAAGTAATTCTCGTTAAGGCATTGTGACTAATACGGGGTCGCTCTCTTAATGAGTTTTGCTCATCCATACATGCATGAAAAAGTAAATGTGAACAACCATATGCTGAGTGCTTAGACTGAGAATACCACTGATATAGTGGCTCAAGAAATGATGAACATGATGTGAAGGTAGCGGGTTGAACGAATAAGTATGTCAAAAAGGCAGTGTCCCGAACGAATGGGTATGCAATGAAGCAGTGACCTAAAAGATGGGTATGCCATGAAGACATCAGCTCAAATAAATGGATATGTCGAAATGGGCATGTTGTGCAGGTTGTAACCCAAATAAATGGTTATACCGAGGAAGCAAAGATCCGGAGGTTGAGTATGTCGTGAAGGCAGCAGCCCAAATAAAATGGGTATGTTGAGGAGGGACTGACTTGGGGATGGTAATTCTCCCTAATGCATGTGCAAAAAAACACATAAATATTTGGTGCACAATGCAAGCAGACAAGTAGACACACGATCATGCAAAAAATGTACTATGTAAGTGATCGATAGGCCAAGCTGGGGCAGCCAATTGTACCAAAGTGGTTGGTTGACCGAGCCAAGGGTGGCTTATTGGACCAAAGTGCTAAGTTTACTAGATTGTGGCAACTGGTTGAAGCAGAAGTGTTGTCGATCGACCTGGGTTATCTACTAAGGCACAAGTGATGTCGATCGACATGGGATGACCAATCGAGGCACAAGTGATGTCAATCAGGCTGAGGCAGCTGGTCCTGGCAACATACAAATGCAAGATGCTCCATGTAAGACATAAACATGCTACATTTCCAAGAAAGCAATCATGCTCAATAATGAGCTATACTCATGCTAACGGTCTCACATAGAATACATTTGGTTTAGCATTTGGATTTGCAGCATAATCACCTCCTGCTTTTGTGAGGTTTATAGGGGCTCTTCCTTTGGATCTCCAAAGGGAAAAAACTCTATAATGTTGTGAAATGGGCTAGCTAATATTTTTTTTCCCATTTCATAACTCCTCATGATTTTGCAAAGTGATCTGGCTACAAAGTTTTCTCACTTTGAAAAACCCAAATATCATAACCTCTTCAAGGAAGGTTGGGCATGCCATAGCAAGGAGAGATTGGGACTCCAACCCATTGAGACTTTGTTCTATAGTTTACAATAGGGGATAATTAGGTTCTATTAGGGGTTCAACTACATATAGATATCCTAATCCTAGGATCTCCTCTAGGAAAATAATGATCAATCACAAAGGAATGTGGCTACACCAACTAATGTCGGCCAATGCACTCACCTAGTGTGTGCCACTGAACCCACATGTCTATCAAGACTAACCCCAAAGATAGCTAAGAAGAAAAAGGAAAACGGTCCAAGGAGCTTATACCATCGCATTGATTGATGGTTGTCCAGTGAAGTTCGTGAAGAATCTCTCCTCAAGAGCGTAGAGGATGTCCACACTTCCACACTTTTCATGTTGTGGTGTCGTTGATGTCCATTGATAGTGAGGCACTCTAGTGTGGCTTTCGTCGAGGAAATGAAGGGTTATGAGGTGCTTCAGTGGAGAAGCTTATCAGCTGTAGAAAAGATGCAAGGGAGAGGGAGTGGTTCTACCCTAGTTCGTACGAGCGAAGGAGAAGGTTGTTCGAAGAAGGCTTTACCAGTAGAAAAGGAAGCATAGGGATTTGATTAGGAGAAACTGAAGAAGGTGCAAGGGATCTAAGATCCTACTAGAATTTTGCATGAGAGAGGGTTAGGGCCAGCAAGAGCGGGTTGTCGGTATCTAGAGATGCTAGTGAGATGTCACCACCAAGTACATAAAACATGTGTGAGAAACCAGCATAAGCAAGGGCATGAGGCCAAATGCCGTAGTAAATTCCGCAAGTAAGAGCTCCAGCATGGGGAGAACAATGGTGATGGGATTGGTTTCACTGGCGAAGAGCATTGGTGGGTGGATGAGTTTGCTTGAGAGAGAGGCATGACCGAGAGAGCAGTGTGATTGGGAGCTAGGGCACACAATCAAACTCTCGAGGGGCACGCATGGATGGGTAAAAAAGCATATTTAAACAAATATGTTTTTTTTTCTTTTTTTATTTTTATTTTTTAATATAAATGCACCAATTTATTCATAACCTACTCATGTGTGAAACCAAAGTAATATGGATATCATCTATGGGTAAAATTGCATTTCGAACATGCTCACGTAGTCTGCTTCATCATCCAAGATCACTTGGAGAAATTCATCGATGATCATGCCAATTTAAGTCCAATTTGCATGTGATGCGGTGAATAAGATCTTTTGGTCAAATGGAGTAGTACGATAAGCAAAATGTTGAATGGCCTTTGACTAACTTGCAACCAAGGTCTGACAGAGCAACATCGAGCATGTGCCCCTCATCACACATCGTAAGATCCCAAATAGATGTATTGCATTACAATAATTAACACATGCATCAAGCAAAGTACCATAATGTTGAGGTGGACATTCCACACGTACGACCTTAATAGTGATGCCAACACAAACATATCCCTAATTGAAAACAATAACATAGGAAAATATTTAGGAAATCATGACCATCATGATCCCTGATTCACAGAGACATGAGCATCATCAATCTTAAAGGAAACCTTAATATCTTTCCCAACGTTATGTTTCCACTACTTGCAATCTATTCTGGTTTCAATAGAATTAGGATTTCAAACCTCCTTTTGATAATTGTCAAGCTATGTTAGCCAAATTAGTTAATTAGAAACTTTTATGTGGAAACAAATATTACACTTTTTTTGTGGGATATATACATGATACTCTTTAACAACATTACTACTTGACACGTGCACTTGTGTCATATGACCAACTTACATCCTCGTAAGTTTTGGTGCATCAACTATATGGAATATAAGCACACTACTAATATGTAGAACTATTAGTGACATGTTAAAGATGGAGAGAGTAACCATTCCCAGTAGAGTCTCTAAAAAAACTGTTCACACGTGGAGAAGGTATGGAAGAGAAAATGATGCACATAAGCTTTAAGGTATCCCACTTGTGATGAAATACGATATCAATGAATGGTATAGCGGCCTGAGGAACACAAATATTACCTTATGATGGATCTAATCCCAAAGTGATTGTTTCATTACTCTTGGAGGTTACTAAAACCATTTTTTCCTTTGTCTTAAAATGATAATGTTTATTTTAGTTCTAGGGTTCAGTATCTCTGAAGAGACAAGCCTCCTTAGTTCATTATATCTTTGGAAATAATAATTCCTAATAAAAACTCTGGATTAAAATAGTGTTACTCATTTTTGCAGAGGAAAATAGTAGAAATCAAGATTGGTATATGGAAATTCAAGTGGAATAGCTCAAATTATGAACTATTATTATTGGAAACCAATAGAAGAAAAGTAAAGAACATTGGATACTAAAAGACCAAGTGGAAGCACTAGTCTATTGATATACCAAAAATATATGCATTTTTAGACCCATATTTTATACTCATTTTTTGGCGATATTGCACATTAATGGAGGGCATTTTTCATATTTTCTTACAGGTTGTTGATTTTTAGGACTTGAAGCAAAAAGGAAGCAAAAAGAAAAAAATTTGGAGTCAAAATGGAGAATATGAAAATTTGTTCAACATTGACAGCGCCAGACTGGGTGCCGACTACGCGGTTTGACAGAGAGCAACAAATTAAATAGAAGACCACTGGCCAGTGTCGGTGCAGACCTTGTTTCTAGAAGATTCGACAAACTTGGAAGTATTTTGAAGAGTTTTTGGATGCTCCTATCGGAGAACCAACTCTAGGCTTTATTTGGGGCCGAAATTGATCATAAAAGGGACTCTTCCTGACTTCTCGTTGCCCAAAATTCAACCTCCTACGCACCACACACTCTTCCATTTCATTCCACAACCATTTAAAGTCCATTATTCTTATAATTTAGAGTTTTTGTGGTGAGATTAAGTGTGAATTCTTCTCTAAGAGTTGTTGGATAAGGAGAAAAGTAATTAATTTCTTTTTCTTACATTTCCTAGGAGAGGCTACAAGGGATTTGCTTTGAGAAAGAGTTTCAAATAAGTGTTGTTTGTTTAATAGTGTTGTATGAACTTTCTTTTATATATGAAATTTGTGTTTTGATATATCTTTCTCATGAAGTCTGAGTAGTTTCCTTTAGCTTTCTCCCAACTTTGAGATATGGTGAAATGAAGAGATAATATGGATGTGCCAATACTAAAATATAAAATAAATTGTGATGGTTTTTTAACTCCGAACTTAATTTACCTTTTAATATGGCCAATTGAATTGTTAAAACTTATTGTGAAGCATATGATCCGGGAAATGAAGTTTGAGTTCTACAACAGAGTGAGGATCACATTTGATTCCATGAAGAAGAGTTTCGTTCATGGAATTAAGTGCAAATATATAAGAAAATATACATTGTTGGGTGTAGAATTGGAAATTTTGGGGTTACTAAAAATCTCCAATTTGGTCTTAGTGTTTAAGAACTAAAGCGAGAGTTAGCCTTCGGGGGAACGGAAGTGGGAGCTCTGGATTGGTAGCCAGTATCCTCCTAGCTTAGCCACGGATTTAGAAACTAAACATGGGATTAGCCAATGATTTTCTATAACACTGTGTCAGAGAGAAAATTAAAACTGCTCCTATTTGTCACAATATATATTCTAATCATTTATCTCATCTCATTTTACCAAAATCTCATTGTAGTAGAAAAGATGTTTTTTCACATAAGAAATCTTCATCACATAAACATAGTTTAAAAGTTTAATAGTTTAATAGCTTAGTAGTTGTTGTTTAAACAATACATTTCAGTTTTGCTAGTAGTTAAATAATTTAGTTCTGATAATATCTCAACATTTAAAATTAGTGACAGAAATTTTGTTTTACTTTTTGTGAATTTTCTAGTTAATTTATCATTTCAAATTTAAACATTCTCCATGGGATCGATATTTGGGGCTTAAATAGAAAGTTTTAAATTACTTGATAATGATACGTATACTTATATATAATCCCAACATTAATTGTTTAAATTTCTTAATTATATATAGAGCATCAAGTTTTTGGCACCGTTGCATAGTGGAGTCAACTTTATAATTTTTACACAACTATATTTCTCGGGATAAAGTTTTTTTTGCGTCGTTGTCGGGGAAGGTAACTGTAAATTAAATAGATTTGGTAAATTAGGAAATTTAGAGATATATATATATATATATATATATAAAAAATCCAAAATCCAAAAAGAGATATATTTTTATTTAAGAGTTAATTTTAAGAAATTTCTTTTGCTTATTATATTTGTTTATGTGAAATATTGGATATGAAAGTTTAGTACCTTACGATTCAAAATTAGAATATACTATTAGAAAAATTCAAAAACAATAAAAATAAATTAAAATTTTGAACAAAATGACAAATAATTTAGATAATCAAATAAGTTAAAATCAACAAAGACCTTTAAAAGATTATGTTAATCCAACAGCAGATGAACTTCACTTAACTATTTAGAATCTTGATGTTATTGTTAATTCATTTGAGCTTAAACCTGATATTATCCAAATGGTACAAAATAATCAGTTTGGAGGAACACCTACTGAAGATCCTAACTTACATCTTGCTAGTTTTCTTGAAATATGTGCTACTTTTAAATATGATGGACTGTCTAATGATGTTGTTAGGCTTAGACTTTTTTCTTTTTCATTAATGGATAAAGCCAAAGCTTGGTTAAATTCATTAGCAATTATATCTATCAGAACTTGGGGAAAACTATCACAAAAATTCTTGGCTAAATATTTTCCAACCTCAAAAACCGCTAAGCTTAGAAATGATATTACATCTTTTTGTCAATTTGAAGGGGAATATATATATATATATGAAGCTTGGGAAAGATTTAAAGATCTTCTTAGAAAATGTCTACACCATGTTTTACCAGATTGGTTAAAAATTCAAACATTTTACAATGGATTAGTGGGCTCACTTAGATCTATTATAGATGCTGCTGCAGGTGAATCACTAATGTCAAAACATTTTGATGAAGCATACTCTTTAATAGAAGAAATGACTACTAACAATTTTCAATATCCCTCTGAAAGGGTAAATCCTAAGAGAGTAAATAGTATTCATGACTCTGATGCAATGTTTATTTTAGCATCTTAAATTTCTGTTATTTGAAAAAGATTGATTAAATTTGAGTGAATTATTCTCAAATACCCCCAATATTAGTGG
Source organism: Phalaenopsis aphrodite (assembly GCA_003013225.1). Taxonomy (NCBI): domain Eukaryota; kingdom Viridiplantae; phylum Streptophyta; class Magnoliopsida; order Asparagales; family Orchidaceae; genus Phalaenopsis; species Phalaenopsis aphrodite. The sequence continues at coordinate 260,673 of NEWO01000233.1, read as the reverse complement.
AAAATATGCTAGGACAGATAATTGATACTCAATCATCTTATGAAACTTTAAATGCTATAAATAATCGAAATAACAATCCTTATTCTAATTCTTATAACCCTGGATGGAAAAATCACCCTAATTTTAGTTGGAATAATTATAACAACTCGGTGAATCCCTCCAAAAATTTGAACAACTAAGGAAATCCTAATTATCGACCTTATTATCCTCTTGGATTTAACTTTAACCCTAACTCATAAGTTAAGGAAAAGAAGTTGATGATGGAAGAAGTAATGTTGAATATGGGAAATCAAATACAAAATCAAGGGGCTGCTATTAGAAATATTGAAAATCAATTAGGACATATTCCTACTACACTTAGTAACAGACCATCGGGAATTCTTCTGAGTACTATGGAAGTTAATCTAAAAGATCAAAATAAGGTGCAAATTAAAGTTATTTAATTACGAAGTGGAAAAGAAGTTGAAACAAGAATCCAAAGAGAAGCTAAGTTGATGAAGAGAAGGAAGAAATGGAAAATGACCACAATGAAAATGAACAAACATAAGTTTCCTTAAAAAAATCATTACCTTTGTTTCCTCAACGACTAAAGCATAAGAATAAAGATAAACAATTTACAAATTTTTTGGAAATCCTTAAGAAGTTAACGATAAACATTCCTTTCGTTGAAGCTTTGGAACAAATGTCAAGTTATGTGAGATTTATGAATGATATACTAAACAAGAAAAGGAAGTTTGCAGATCACGAGAATGTTGCACTCAATGAAGAGTGTAGTGCTATTATTCAGAAAAAGCTTCCTAAAAAATTAAAAGATCCTGGTAGTTTTATTATATCTTGTGCTATTGGTGAAAAGTTTTTTGGAAAAGCCTTACGTGATTTAGGAGCAAGCATCAATCTTATGCCTCTATCAATTTTTAAACGCTTAAATTTGGGAGAGATTTCCTCTACTACTGTAACTCTTCAGTTAGCTAACCGATCAATAATGTGTCTAAAAGGAGTTATTGAAGATGTATTAATTAAAGTGGATAAATTTATTTTCCTTATAAACTTTATAGTATTAGATATTGAGGAAGATAAAAAAATTTCTATTATTTTGGGAAGACCATTTCTTGCAGCAGGGAGAGCTGTAATAGATGTGCAAAAACGAGAATTAATAATGAGAGTTAACGGTCAAGAAGTAACATTTAATATTGCAAAAGCTATGAAATATCATGCAATAGAAAAAGATAATGAATGTTTTAGGATGGAAGTTACTGATTATCTGAGTAATGAGCAATTTAAGGAAGAGTTTGAAGACAAATTAAGGCAAGGAGAATTTTTTGAGAACGAGGATGAAATAAAAGAAAAAGACAGATTATATTCAGGAAAAATTTGAAACTTTAGATTTGTTGGAAAATAATAATAATAATCTTATTCCTTCAAGTATTAAAGCACCTAAACTTGAACTGAAAGTATTACCTGCACATTTAAAATATGTGTTTTTAGGAGAGTCATCTACATTGCATGTTATTACATCTTCTGAATTAACTGAAATTCAAGAACAAAAATTAATACAAATGTTAAAAATATATAAAAAGCCTTTTAAATGGACTTTAACAGATATTAAAAGAATTAGTCCTTCAATTTGTATGCACAAAATTCTATTAGATGTACAATACGAACCTAAAGCTAATCCGCAGAGAAGATTAAACTTAATAATGAAAGAAGTTGTTAAAAAGAAATCTTAAAATGGTTAGATGCAAGAATTATATATCCTATTTCAGACAGTGCTTGAGTGAGTCCAATTCACTGTGTTCCGAAGAAAGGAGGAGTGACCGTTGAAGAAAATGAGAAAAATGAATTAATTCCAATAAGACAATTTACTGGTCGGTGGATTTGTATAGACTATAGAAAATTAATTATAGGCATCAGGAAAGATCACTTACCTTTACCCTTTATAGAACAAATGTTGGATAGATTGGCTGGAAATAAATATTATTGCTTTTTAGATGAATATATCGGTTATCAACAAATTCCAATTACTCCAAAAGATCAAGAGAAGACAACATTTACAAGCCCTTATGGAACATTTGCTTTTCGTATAATGGTTTTCGGACTATGCAATGCACCTGCAACATTTCAAAGATGTATGATGTCAATATTTAGTAATTTGATTGAGCATGGAATGAAAGTATTTATGGATGATTTTTTTATATTCATAACTTGTTTGAATTATGTTTAAATAATTTAAAAAAGGTTTTAAAAGTATGTGAAAGAATTAACCAAGTACTAAATTGGGAAAAATATCAATTTATGGTTGCAGGAGGAATTGTACTTGGGCATAAAATTTCTGAAAATGGCATGTAAGTAGATCCTGCAAAAATTCAAGTTATTAAAAAATTACCACCACCGACTATCGTTAAAGGTGTAAGAAGCTTTTTAGGACATGTTGGTTTCTACAAGCATTACATAATTTTTTTTTGAAAATAACTAAGCATTTATTCCAAATTTTTAGAAAAAAATACGAAATTTGATTTTTAATGAGGAATGCATAAAAGCATTTGAATTATTGCAATAAAAATTAATCACTGCACCTATAATAATTTCAGCTGACTAGGAAAAACCATTTGAAATAATGTGTGATGTTAGTGATTATGTTATTGGAGTTGTTTTAGGACAAAGGCACAACAAGGTTTTTAAGGTAATATATTATGCTAGTAAAACTCTAAATGATGCTCAAATCAATTACACTACTACTGAAATAGAGTTATTAGCTATTTTTTATGCCTTTGATAAATTTAGACCTTACTTAATTAGAACTAAATGTATAGTGCATACAGATCATTCTGTTATTAAATATTTGATGCAAAAGAAGGATGTTAAACCAAGATTAATTAAATGGATACTTCTTTTGCAAGAGTTTGATTTTTTCATAGTTGATGGAAAGGGAAATGACAATTAAATAGCTGATCATTTGCCTAGACTAAAAAAAGAAATATTAACTGATTTTGTAAATGAAATTTTAAAAAATTTCCCTGATGAACAATTATATAGAATTTATAAAATAGATACAACGTAGTATGCTGATATAATAAATTATATTGTAAGTGATATTCTACCATCAGATATTAAAAATCAACAATTAAAGAAATTTATATATGATTCAAAATTCTTTTTCTGGGATGACTCATATTTATATAAACAACGTAAAGATCTAATTATTAGAAGGTGTGTACCTTATGAAGAAACTCAATAAATAATTGAAAGATGTCATAATTGAAACTATTGTTGTATCTATATGTGATGCTCGAAATGTTTCTAAATTTTTATTTAAAAATATTTTTACAAGATATGGAATGCTGAGAGTAATTATTACAGATGGAAGATCTCATTTTAGAAATAAGAGAATCGAAAAATTGATTAAGAAATATGATATTATGCATAGATTCTCTACTACTTATCATCCTTAGACTATCAGTCTAGCAGAGATATCAAATCGTGAAATAAAATGAATTTTAGAAAAAGCTGTAAATTTTTATAAATTAGATTGGTCTGCTAGATTAGACACTGTATTATGGGCATATATAACTGCTTATAAGACTCTTATATAAATGTCCACATATAGACTTATTTTTGGAAAAACATGTTACTTACTAGTAGAATTGGAGCATAAAGTATTTTGGGCTATTAAGGAATTTAATTTTAATCTAAAAGATGTTGGTGAGAAAAGATTATTGTAACTCAATGAACTTGAGGAGATTAGAAATGAAGAGTATGATAATGCAAAAATCTATAAAGAGAAAATGAAAATATGGCATGATCAAAATATTATTAAAAAGAAGTTTGAACCTAGCAAGAAGTTTTATTATATAATACAATATTGAGATTATTTCTGGGAAAACTGAAATCCAGATTGTTATGACCATTTAAGGTGATTAAAGTCTATCATTATGGAACTGTTGTTATTAAAGATCCTAAAACTGTAAAGATCTTTAAAGTTAATGATCATTGATTGAAACATTATTATGAAGCACACATACCATAATTTAAAGAAGTTTTAATGTTAAGTCAACCCAACTAAACAAATGGTACGTTGGGTTGACGACATTAAACCAAGTGCTTTGTGGGAGGCANAGGAGGAGTGACAGTTGAAGAAAATGAGAAAAATGAATTAATTCCAATAAGACAATTTACTGGTCGGTGGATTTGTATAGACTATAGAAAATTAAACATGGTCACCAGGAAAGATCACTTTCCTTTACCCTTTCTAGAACAAATGTTGGATAGATTGGCTGGAAATAAATATTATTGCTTTTTAGATGAATACATCGGTTATCACCAAATTCCAATTACTCCAAAAGATCAAGAGAAGACAACATTTACAAGCCCTTATGGAACATTTGCTTTTCGTATAATGCTTTTCAGACTATGCAATGCACCTGCAACATTTCAACGATGTATGATGTCAATATTTAGTAATTTGATTGAGCATGGAATGGAAGTATTTATGGATGATTTTTCTATATTCAAAACTTTGTTTGAATTATGTTTAAATAATTTAAAAAAGGTTTTAAAAGTATGTCAAAAGAATTAACCAAGTACTAAATTGGGAAAAATGTCAATTTATGGTTGCAGGAGGAATTGTACTTGGGCATAAAATTTTTGAAAATGGCATGTAATGAGATCCTGAAAAAATTCAAGTTATTAAAAAATTACCACCACCGACTACCGTTAAAGGGGTAAGAAGCTTTTTAGGACATGTTGGTTTCTACAAGCGTTACATAATTTTTTTTTTTGAAAATAACTAAGCCATTATTCCAACTTTTAGAAAAAAATACGAAATTTGATTTTAATGAGGAATGCATAAAAGCATTTGAATTATTGCAAGAAAAATTAATCTCTGCACCTGTAATAGTTTCATCTGACTGGGAAAAACCATTTGAAATAATGTGTGATGCTAGTGATTATGTTATTGGAGTTGTTTTAAAACAAAGGCACAACAAGGTTTTTAAGGTAACATATTATGCTAGTAAAACTCTAAATGATGCTCAAATCAATTACACTACTACTGAAAGAGAGTTATGAGCTATTTTTTATGTTAGACCTTACTTAATTAGAACTAAATGTATAGTGCATACAGACCATTCTGTTATTAAATACTTGATGCAAAAGAAGGATGATAAACCAATTTTTTGCAAGAATTTTATTTTATCATAGTTGATAGAAAGGGAAATGACAATCAAATAGCTAATCATTTGCCTAGACTAGAAAAAGAAATATTAACTAATTTTGTAAATGAAATTTTAGAAAATTTCCCTGATGAACAATTACATAGAATTTATAAAATAGATACATCGTAGTATGCTGATATAGTAAATTATATTGTAAGTGATAGTCTACCATTAGATATTAAAAATCAACAATTAAAGAAATTTATATATGATTCAAAATTTTATTTTTGGGATGACCCATATTTATATAAACAATGTAAAGATCTAATTATTAGAATGTGTGTACCTTATGAAGAAACTCAACAAATAGTTGAAAGATGTCATAATTGAAACTATTGTTGTACCTATATGTGATGCTC
>NEWO01000233.1:206105-248092 GCA_003013225.1 Phalaenopsis aphrodite | reverse complement strand
ATATTAGGAAATATTATTCCTACACAATTTTATATATCATAAATTAAGAAAAATCTTGGTATTGGAAGAAAATTTGGAATCAAATTGAAAAAAAATAGACGTAGAATTGGCTCTAGTGCCGACGGCGACAAAATGGGCGCCAACGGCGCCACTATAACCAAGCTCTGGCACCGACAGCGCTATCGGGAGCGCCGACGGTGCTACAAGCAGTTTCGTGCGGTTTGACGAATTTGGCAAACTTTGTTGGGATGGAACGAAGGAATAACCGCTGGGAGTTGTTTTTAAAGTCCTAAAAACTGCCTTGGACTACCAAGAACTTCCTATTTTTGAATTTCATGGCTTAGAATTCCAAAAATACTTTCAGGTATTGAGTTTTCAATAGAAGAAAGTTTATCAGTTTTGACGTGAAGAGATTATACGAAAAAGTTATTGCAAAGAAGAGAAGCTTTGTCAATCATGGCTTGATTAATCCAAGTTCTCTGATTGATAAAACCATTGTACAAAGACGATGGGAAGTTCTATGCTACACTACTGCTGTAGTTGTTGTACCAATGGTAAAAGAATTCTATGCCAACTTGCATGGAATTACCCAAGGAGTTGTCTTTGTGTGAGGTAAGGTTGTACCATTTACTCTGGTTTGAATCAATGAATTATATATGATAGAAAACGTTTTAATCTGTCATTATACAAATTTCATCCCAACAAGAGATTTGATGTATGATGTCTATAATTTTAAATGAAAATTATAACTGTAAAATCTGAGATGAGGGATATGTTAGTTTCTCTGCTTCATTGCTTAATTCAATATCGAAACAATGGCATTTCTTCATTTCTATAAAATTACTCCCTACCATGAAGATTAGTAGAGTCACCAAAGAAAGTACTATTTTAAATTATTACATTCAAATGAAAAAGTCTACTGATGTAGGATCTATCATTTTTAAATATGTTATGTTTATTATTATGAATAGGCTTATATATGGACAGGGGCATCATTCCACAATTTTCCTACTTAGCAGTCATTCTCAAGTTCCATATGAAAGTTTGGAAAAAGTTTTATTACCTTGGGAGCCCATGATTCCTATTGATGATAATTATATTGGGAATGGAAATTAAGCATTAGATGTTATCTTAGATCATTCATCACATGCTTCAACTCATTAATGCCACAAGCAGTTGGAAGTTCACTCGCTTTGGAAAAGAAAATGAAGAAAATTGAAAGAGAACTTCAGAGTATTTCGAATGCAATAAGAAATCTTAAATACCTTTTTGATCACCTAGATTGGAGGATGAAGGAGAATGTTGATCATACTGGAACAATTGAAGAAAGATTAGTGCAAATGTTCAAGGAAAAAGGATGGATCAAAGAAAATTCAACTGATCAATTCTCGTACCGACCCTTCTATAATTTGTATGTTCATTACCAGTCTATGGGAGATATTAGAGGAAGAGAAAGTACTGAAGATGAGGCAAAATAATTGAAGAAGTTGGACTCTCTACTAGTTTATAATACTTACATATTTAATTAATTGTGTGGATTTGATTTAGTTTGCTTTGCTTTAGAATTTTAAACTTTAGTTGTGTGTATAGTTTTGTGTCAGGGTTTTAGTGTTATGGCTTGATTTCGATGCCAAATTATAATTTAGTTTGTTTTATGTGTGTGAAAGTGTGATTAGAAAAATGTATTTGTAAAGTGTGTTTTCATATATAAAAGATAGTTTAGTGTTATTTGTGAAAATGTTTGTTTGTGAATTATTGTTAGATGAAAATTAGTATTGACAAAGACAAAATAAACTTTGGAGTAAATTGAAAGAAAAATGAAATTTGAAAAAAATCAAAAAATGGAATTTTAGGCCTTCAGCACCGACGGCCCTCGCGTGGGCGTTGATAGCACCCTCAACCCAAGAACAGCCTAAACCCCTTAAAATTAGCAATTTGCACCGTAAAACTCCATTTTTACCCTTTGAGTCCCCTTCAACCTCTGATTTTTGCACTTATGGCTTCCTATTGCTCAAATTTGACGCAATTTTGAGGCAAAGGAAGTTTGAATTTCATTTTTTCTAGGTAAGAGCTACACTTTGAACTAAAATTTTTTATTTCCACCAATGATTTTTCTCACATTACCGAGATCCGAAAATTTTGAAATTTTTTTGAAAGATTTTGAGAAAATCCTTTGGTGAAGAACTCTTAGTAGATTTAAGTATAAAGCATTTCACATTGTGATTTTTAAAATTTTGGCAATTTATTTGGATTTTTATTAAATTATCTTATATTTACCATGGCACCTAAAAAGAGCAAAGGGAACAGAAAAGTGGATTATGATAAACAAAAATTTGTCAGCTCCAAGGCTAGTGCTCATTTCCATAGTCTACTTGAAAATAAAAAAGTGATTTCGGATCGAAGATTTAAAAATTCGGGAGGAGAAGTCGAGAGATTAATCAATGCTCGGCAGTGGGAAAATTTTTGTTATTTTACTGCTGAGGCAATTATTACTGTAGTAATGGAGTTCTATGTCAATTTTAAAGATACTTCTGAAGACTTTGTTTTTGTTTGTGGAAAAATGGTAGATTTTTCTCTAAGAAAGATTAATGAGATTTATCAGTTAGAAGATGTGTACAGTTGCCAGTATAAATCTTTTTCTATTACGAATGAAGCCTTGGATGAGGTTATTTCTTTTATTACTAATGGAAGAGGAACCTGGAAGGTGAAGAATGGTGTTGAGGTAAACTTTCCTCTTTCTATGTTAAATGTAGTATCTAAGGCCTGGCACTACTTTGTTTCTAGAAGAATGATACCAATAAGTCATCATAGTGAGGTTACAAAGAATAGACTCATCCTGAACTTCTATATCCAGCAGGTGATGAGGATAAATGTAGAATATTATGTATATGAACAGTCGATCTATTGCTGGGAGAAACCACTGGTGGTTTAGCACACCCAGTGGTTTAGGATAAATGTAGCCTCTATTATTTATATGAAATCAGATAGGACAGCCAAGAATCTGCAGATAAAACAAGAAAAATCAATACATAATAAAAAGAAGGTGACTAAGGGCAACCACACAGCAAAAATAAAAGATAATGGGACAGCCAAGCATCTACTCCTCATACAGCCTGACATGAACCTACTAGAGTCCTATTGGTGGCTTGGCTTTCTAGGTGTCTTTTACTCATTCATTAGTAATTTATGGGTCATCCTTTAGCTCTATCACCTTATTGGGTTTCAAACTCACTTTTTGATGTTCATCCTTTCTATGTTATTCATTTGAGATTTGTTCTTGTTCTTGATGCTCATCCTTGTGTTGACATTCGTCTTCACTCCGTCTTTCAATAAGCACCATTTCTGACACACTGGGCATCCCAACCAACCAATATGGGCAATCCTAACACTAGACTCAATAAAAAGGAAAGCCTATGTTAACTAAAACACCTGTGAAAAGTGTTAGCATAAAAATCATAATAAACAAATACATGAAACATATGTCATTTGAACCTAGCACCACGCTATGGTTCCAGGCCCCTCTGTAGAAAATCATTTCAGTAGGGTAAAGGTTTTCCTAACATGTTGTTGTCTATTTAAATGTCAATCAACTTAAATGTCCATCTACAATGGTAAAACACAAAGCATCATCCACATATGATTCAAGAATACAATCAGTTCTCATAAAGAGAAAAAAAAGGGAAGACACACACAAGTATGATCATCCTAACCTTGATCTAGGTTTGTGAGCTTGCAAAGACATCTAATAGTGTGGTACATGAAATTGTCATTTGGACTTTATGTTAAAGTTGTAGTTCATGTTGAAATTTAATTTATTACCATTAGGAGGTTAAAGTTCAAATGACTTAATATTGTGCAATTATATTCAAATTTAATATTTTAGTTAAGTTTAATTTTTAATTAATGTTAAAAAGAGTGTTGTAAAGGGTGGAACACACCTAATAAAGGGTTCCACTATTCACAACTCTCTAATCCTAGCAAGGAAGAGCGCTTTAATTTGTTAAAATAAAACACACTTTCATGAATATCTATGAGTGTTTAAATCAGGTGTGGAAGGCATTAATAACCCTATTCAGGACAGAATAATGCGGTGTGGAGGTAAAGTAATGCAACCACAACATGAAGTAACTTGAGAACAATATTCCTACCATGTTACGCCCATTTTAATCATTTGTGAAAGACATACGCGTAACTGGCAAAATAATACAGCGATGACGGGGAAGTAACACATGCCGAAGTAACGTGGTAGAAATATTCCCACCACATTACGGCCGGGTTAATCGAGGCACGTAATTGGTTTTCGTATTATTTTTAATATTTCTCATGTTATAAAGGTGTTATGAATGTGTTATTGGATTGTTCTTCAGGTGTATTTGGCCAATGAATGTGTTATTGGACTGTTATTTACATGTACTGGTGTTATTCATGTGTTATTGGATAGCTCTTCAGATATATTTGCAAAAATATTGTTGTTATAACATGAACAACACAACAACTAAATATTTACAGGAATTTAATGCTTAAGGAATTGTCCAATTGCTCATTCAAATAGAAAAAATCATCATGCAAACATTTTACACATGTCAACAAACCAAATAAATAATTACAATGATTTATAATAAATTAAAGCTCGGTAATTGAATCCATCAAGAACCAAATGAACGTTTAAGTTGATATTTGCAATGGATAATAATCCTATCATGTTGTAAAGATAACAAGTATTAGAATAATCGATTACAGAAATGCCTCAAGTAGAAGAGATGTTGGATTTTCAGTGATTTACCTTGCTAAGACAGTCGGACAAATTTGGATTGGATGGAATAGTAGGCTTCCGGCTTGTAGATTATTCTGGATCTTTTCCTGTACACAAAACTTATGGTTAGAGTAAGCAAATAAAAACATAGTTGGAGTAGTTCTTAAAATGTACAGATATATAGTCTTGGATCTCTTATTCTTTTCCCAATAACCTTTTAGCCTAGAAGTCAAAACACCTTTTGGCCCCATCTTTGTTGGGTCAGCCACATTGCGATCTATATTTAATGGTTTTTTCTTCTTCGTTTTTCTCTTAATGTTAAGTGTTTCTCCAGCTTTTATTTTGTCAAGGTCAACTGGTAGCTTTTTAAATGTTCCCAAAGCAGCTGCTTGTTAAGTTTGTCACCTTCTGCTTTATTTATTAGTTGATATGCAAACTTTTGAGATTGAGAATGGAATAGTATGCCACTAGAGGAAGCAGACATCATTTGGGACTCCCTGAGATGTTTGTATTCAAACCTATTATAAATGTCCCTTTTCGCATGAACATATCATAGCAATAACAAATATTTCTCAGAGATCATATTTATTTTAAGCACATTAAGAAGATGTTGGGCATGCGAACATAGTAGCCCCTTCATTTCAAACATCCTACAACTACAAGTTACATTGGAATTAACTCTGTCACAATTCACTATCCATGTCTTTGATGTGCCATCATTATCCAAATTACATATATAATACTTTGACCCACTTTCTGCGGCAAACTCTTGCTAGAACATTGAGCATAGCTTCTACATATAAAATGAGGAAGCTTATCTCAAAACTAGGTTGACTTTCCTATTCGGCGTAGTGGCAGATTGACCACATTTGAAATCTTCATCCTTTTTGTTCCTGCACCATGATTTTATTATATTTTCAAGGCCGAAAAAACAATCCGTCAAAAAGCTTGCGGGCTTCAAAACACCATGGAATATATTATTTATGAACTCACTTATTTTAGTTGATAGGATTCTCATTCCAAATATTTCTTTATTGAAGGCAGTGGACCATTTGTGTATGATTTTGTACATGTCATGCAACCACACATTAATGTGCAGGTCACCGACATCAATCATTAATGACCAAATATCTTTGAACTCCTCCTTCGAATTACATTTACTCATGCATTTATAAAATATATTGGTGATGCTCTTGATAGAAACTCCACAATGCACTTTTGGAGTTATTTTTTTGTAGATATGTCATTGGCATAATCTGTGTTGTGTTTGTGGAAGATATTCTTCAATGGCCCTTTACATAGCTTGGTCCTGATCAGTGAAAATACTTATTAGATGCTTGTCACCCATTACTATTATAAAAGCTTTGAATAACTATTTAAATGAATTAATAGTCTCCTCAGATAAGAAGTCAACCCCAAACAGGACGTTTTGCCAATGGTGGTTAACTCCCACAAAAGGAGCGCAACATAAGCTATACTTATTTAATATATAGCTCGTATCAAAAATTATTACATCACCAAGATAGTCGTAATCTAGCCTGGATAACCCATCACTCTAAAAAAACACTTATTAATCTACCATACTCATCAGTTTGGAAATCCCATACAAACATGCTATCGTTGGCTTGCCTCTCCATGAATAATTGTATTAGAGAGTTGGCATCTCCTTGTTAATTTTTTTCTCTTCTTTCTAATTGAATGAAATTGAATGCATCCCTCTTCGTGCATTCCAAATTCTTCACTCCCCCAACCTCAAAAGCAATGAAGTTACATGCATCTATTTCTCTGATGCCCGCTCATGTCATCGATCTCAGCACATCTCCATTAGGTCACTGATCCTTCTACTATAACGAAGAAGATGCTTATCACCAGATTCAACCAAAGGATGGTTGTGACTTTCAATGAATTTTTGTACTACCCAGTTGCTTTCAAGATCAACTGCATAGCGAACAATGGCTTGACAGCCAGTCCTTGTGTCTGCCTTTTTGTACTTTACTATATTCATAAGGTTAGACTCCTTCTTGTGACCAGCCTTTGTGCAAAGGAAATCTTTGGACTTCCTTTTCTTAGAATTCAGCCAATAACTATTGTGGTCATTTTGAACACTAAATCCTACATGATGTGCATAGGCACAGTAGGTTTCATAAGCCTTTTGCTCACTGTGGACAATGGTGTTAAGAAACTTCTCTGCAAATGGATCACTACAAACAGTTTTTTGCTCACATGACTGCACATTTTCACAAATTAAGTTCATTTTTAGCAAGATGAGATAAACTCAAACAACACTACAAATCACCAAATTAATCAACCATCAAAGAACACCTCATCATGACCTTAATCAAAACTTGAATAACAACACATTTATAAAGCAAGAATAACATAGTATCACTAGCACAAACGTTCATAACACCAGTGTAATACCATAATAACACCATCATAACACCACAAATAGCAACCATATTACCAATATCATTTACAGCAGAACAAAACCACAACTATACCACATGAACAAACCTAAAACCTAATATCAAAAAAAAGAGTAACCCCAGCATAACAACAAAATAACACTAGAATAATACAGTAATACCTAACATAATGCACAAGAATACCACTAGCTTGATACCATTCTACAACACCACAAGCAAACTAGAAAATAACACCACAATAACAACAAATATAATTCACAAGATAAACCTACCAGTAACATCACTAAACCAACCATAACACTACAGTAATGGAAGAATAACACAATAACATATTTAAATAACACAACAACAAAACTACCAAAATACACCATATTACCATTACCATCTACAGCTAAAAAAAAACCAGTATTAGATGGCATTAACAACTTTGAACCCTAAACCAAAACAAAAACCTAAGTAACTCGGTGTAATACCATAATAACACCATAAAACCTAGCAAGCTTGCATAAGAGTAACACTAAACTAAAACCCCTAAATAGCATCAGAACAAAAGTAAAACCTAGCTTCATGCTAAACATACCAAATAAAAAATAAAAAACACCATGCATTATCAAAATAACACCATTATCACACAAATCAAACAACAATAACGCAGTCCCCTTAGCTAACAGAAATCTAAACCCTTTAAAAACTCACTTCCTCTTTGAAATTCAGAGAAAATGCAGGCTTCATTGTATCCAGCATTTCGTCATTCGACAAGGACTCCATCGAAGGCGTAAGCCCTAAACCAATGGAATAGTAGGTGCTCAGCCACGCATAAGAAAGAAAAATAGCCAGGCGATACGCCGAAAACCTTTTTGCGAATTGGCTTTGGGTCGAGCCGTGCAGCTGCACACGCTTTTTTTTTTTGGGTGGGTTCATGTGTCACGTGTCTCCATCGCATTGGACTCCGAATGACTCTCTACATTCTGAGTCCTAATAGAATAATATTTTGGATTATCTTATGATAAATTGTTTATCGAAAATCTTTGAGTTTAACTTTAAGATTAATTGATAAATGAATTAATTGACTTGTTTGTGTTTAAGTTCAAAATTTATGTTTCTATTAATTTTGTTTGGGCATTTTCATACATACCACCCAATCCACATGTATGAGAAAACTGTCATATATGTAAATGTTTCATTTTGTTTTGATTTCATATTTTTATTCAATTGATGACTTTTTTTTTTAGTTTTAGGGTTATATTAATTCATACTTAATTTTGATTTTGATTATGTTTTATATTTATTTTATTCCAATTTTGATTTATTTTAGATTTAAGTTGGTTTAATTCAATTCAAATTAATAATTTGATTTAAATTTGATTTTAGTTTATGTTTGATTTAATTTTATTGTTTATGTCATATCTTATATTATAACTTGTGTTTAATCTTAGTTGAAGTTTAAATTTGATTTCGTTTGAGTTCATGCTTTTGTTTAAATCCTAATTGTAAGTTTGAGAGTGTATTTTTTTAATTTTAATTTTAAATTTTAATGAAGATAAATTTAGAATAGATTTTAGTTTGACTTTAGTTGTGCTTTAATTTATGTCTTAGTTCAAGTCATGGAATTTTAAATTAATTTGATTTTAATGTTAATATCTTAGTTATTTTATTATTATTTATGTATGTATTATTATTATAATAATTATTATTATTATTATTATTCTCAAAATTATCATAGTCTCGACGCACTAAAAAAGAAGTCTGTTTTGAGCTTGAACGACCTCATATGGATTGTTTAGACAATGCGGACACACTCGGGCAATCTATTTTGTTACTCAAAAGGCAATCTATTTTGTTACTCAAAAACAATATTGAATTATCATAACCTCGATGCACTCAAAAACAATATTGAATGCACTTTTTGAATTCTTTTATCAAATATATATGTTACTTAACAGATATTCACACTCTAAGGTCGTTGATGTACAATATACTATATGAAGATAAAAAAAAAAGATTCACTAAGGAGTTTATTGAACTGTGTTGAGTTCTTCTTGCAAGTGATTCTCAGCTTTTAACTTACCTTTCAAAGGGTAGGCTTCGGTGCCCATGTTCAAAACAAAAAAAATCAAACACACTTAACTCTTGACAGAGCTATATATAATTTATACCATTAGGAATTTTAACCAAATTATTGGTTTTTGATTTCACATGATGACGTTGAACTTAATATTTACATTGAAATTGATCCTTCAATTAGCTCTCCTGCTTCAACAAACTATGATCCTTCATCTGAGTTTGGCTCAAGTAGATTTGTAGATATGTTAGTTAAGTTCTCATTATCCAAGTAAAGACATGTAAAAACCCCCTAGTAAAAAAGAGTAGATGTTTTTTAAATTACAAAATGTGACACAAAGACTATTATGGGAAGGTTAAACATCCCATTTTGAGTTAATTGTGGCTCTCAAAATATTGACAATTAAAATAGTGTTTAACTTTCTGCGAAAATGCTTTAATTAGTTTGCAAGATTACTAAAAGAGACAAAGTTGTATGATAACTTAGTGTCAGAATACTTATACGGAATAAAATATGTAGTATATAGGTTATGTTTGAAGTGGGAAAAGATATATTATTGTATCAATGGTTACATGTGATTTTATAAAGCTAACATAATGGAAAATAGTACAGATTTTGTGAGTATCATAGATTTAGACCTTAGAATTAAAGAAATATGATGTAGAAAGAAGTTGCATATAATCACTCCTTTTATTTTCCACTTATTTCATGTCTTCAAATATTATTTATAGATGAAAAATGAGTTAATCAAGTTGTTGCAGGGAGAAACAATCATGTAGTATGAAGTTGTATTCACTGCACTGTCAAGGTATGCCTCATACCTGATAACTACTGCAACAGAGAAGTGCTACAGTTCCCTATCGGGATTAAAGGATTTGATCAGGCAGTCGTTGGTGCTTTCGAGAATTTATGACTATTCATTGTTAGTGGAACGTGCTAGATGAGTAGAGAATGATTTCCCATTTTTTCAAAAATTTAAGGAGATGAACAAGTGGAAGAGTGTTGATAAAGGAGAGCATATGGATAAATCATACGAAAATGTAAAGAAGCCCAATTTTAATTCTGATAGATTTAATGGTGGCTCTTTTCGTAATATTGTAGTCACTTATTCTAAATGTGAAAAGAAAAAGATAAAAGTAAATGTTTGATGGTCTCTCATACATTTTGCTGGCGAACAAATTTAAAGATGAAAGTATCATAAGTCAAGACAAAGAAAATGACTTCTCTAAATGGTTTAAAGCGCATGTAAGTTATACTCATCTCGCATATTTATCGTTATTTATTTTGAAACAAATAATAAAATAGTGATTGTGTAAGAAATTTATAGATTCATGATCGAAATAATGAAGTAACTGATTTGGGCTTAACAGATGTTACTTGGGATCCCTTAGACATTTTCAAAACTTAGTCAAGAAGAAAAAAAAAACTAATGCCTCTGATATTTGTGTTAAAGTAAAAATTAATTCATATAATGAAATAGATAATCATGAGATTCTTGAAGAAGATGTTAAAATATAATATCATGCCTTTATAGAGAGAAGTGCATTCATGTTCAACTGCGATTACTTTGATCATGTTCCTAATCTTGAAATAAGGGTGAACAAGTAGTATAATATTGTCAAATTTAAATTGAACAAAAGATATGCTAAATTTGATCATTTTATTCTTGCAAGACGAGTGATTTTGATATATTATTTTTGATACATTGATAGAGTAAAAGATAATATTGATTAGATTGTAATCATCATGAGTAAACTCAGAGTGACAATTAATATTCAAAAAAACTGTTGAACTCACTCATAAAGAAAGAGAAGTGCCTCATTTTTTTTCATTCAAATTGACTATATTCATGATGAAATAACTTAAAAGGATGTCAGTGATGCAAACAAAGAAATTGCTCTTAATGAGTATGACTCTAGTGATGGTTTAGATGAAAAAATTCTAAGTTTATCATCTAGTCTCTTATGAAATGATATAAAATAAGATGTGTACATTATTTAAATTCTTTTATTATTTAATGATTCATCTTCTACTTATTATTTCATCTTCTATTTATAGTTTTACCTTCTTTTAAATGTTTAGATTTATGTTATCAGTACTAGTAGTTTATATATTGCACTTTAAAGTTTGTTTATACTTTTATTTGATGTTATTACTTTTATTTTTAGTTTTGATGGTATGTTGATTGAACTTCACAATTTGACCTTGTGTTTTTTGTGTTTTTTATTTTTTGAGTGATTCTATTGAAAGTTTTGCTTCGGATCTCTCAAATCCGTCTCGACGAATTGTTCACATTTCACACAACATATGGGGCTTAGGGTCAAATCCTTATACAGAGAGGGTTGAACCTCAAGCTCAACAAATGAGCGTTGGCTAATGGTGCCTATGTGGAGGATGAAGATGATCATAGATCAACATGAGTACCGATGCTAGAATGTGCAAGGTTTTGGGCAGCACACGACGATGCTTGTCATGAGCTCAAATTAATTTTTAAAAAAATGTTATTATTATCAGAACTACATCCTTTGCTTTCAATATTGATAGCATAACCATTCCACCAGACACTACCTATTTGTACAAGAAATATACATTTTCCAAAGACAATAATATTGCACATTCTTTAAAATTAAACACTTGGTTCGTCTCTTTAAACTATTGTCTATCCAGCAATTTGTGCGGGATCCATGATTTTGTTCTGCTGGTAAACCATGAACATTCCCTGCAAAATAAATCTATTTTTTTTATGACATTCACACTCGTAATTCAATTGGTAGTTTCTGGACTTAAATATTCCAGTAGTTGTTCACAAACTTGGCATCTAATACCTTAAGTAGCTACCTCCAGGCCAAAAAAAAAGGCAAAAAAATTTGAACTTTGTTATTCTCTTGCAAAAACCATATGGTCCCTATTTTATCTTGCTTCTTCCTGTAGGCAGGAATTCCAAACACACACTCTTCCGAAATTCCAAGTAGCAATATTAAACCAACACTCTAGCTTTGTTGCCACTGTTTGCCAGGCCACTACCATGGCCACGAACAATAATTACTCTTCTATAAGCATAGAGAGGGAGACAAGCTGGGTGCTTGACATGGAGAAGAAACTAGCACGCGACAATCCAGCTGAGCTCTCTGACGAAGAGACTCAATGGAAGAAACCATCTATATTCAGATTGCCAGATTTCGTGAGGAAGATGATGCCAGATGTGTTCACGCCAAAAGTTGTTGCAATCGGTCCCTACCATCATCGCAAAGATCATCTTCAACCAATAGAGTTTCACAAGGAAAGGGCTCTCCACCACTTCCTGAAGAGGAGTCTCAAGTCTCTGGAAGTTTATGCGAGAGAAATTAAGGGTGTAGTGAAGGAGCTGCAGGACTCGTACGTTGGGCTTGAGGACGAATGGAGGGATCAAGATAATTTCATAAAGCTTATGATAGTTGATGGCTGCTTCATGCTGGAAGTAATGAGGCTCGATTCGGAGCATTGTAAACATTATGCCCCTAGCGATCCTTTCTTTGGTCTACATGCGTTGCAGCACAAGATTCCTTACATGAGGAGGGACATGTTGATTCTGGAGAACCAACTGCCTATATTGGCATTCAAGAAGCTGGTCTCTGTTGAAAAAAACGTAGATGAAAATGTAATTATTAGTTATCCACACGTGTTTATATGTATCTATGCATGTTGGCGGGGTTTACTGTAAGTCCCCTCAGGTCACTAGTTTCATCATCAGTGGCGCTGGTTTCTCAAATATTTAGGCACATGACACGGGCTCTCATCATAGGTCCTAGCCCATGAGAAATCGGTATTTGGGTCTTTGTCAAATACCGATTTCCTTTTCTAAGAAAAAAGAATATATCTATATATATAGGCTGTTTGGCCTTGGCCAGCTGCAATTAAAATTTAAGTTAAATAAAATTAAATTTAGAGAATTCGGATGTGTTAAAACCAAAAGATATGAATTCAGAATAGTATTTGGTCATTCTATAGTAAGATTGATTAAATTAGTTTATGATATTTGGCATAAATCGACTCCTATTATTTTATTTCTAACCCAAATCCCTTAAATCCACGTAATTATGAAATTTAATAAATTTGAACTTGCTTAAAAAAACATTACGGAAGCAAAAAAAAAAAAAAAAATTGGATTCAACTAACTGTGAATTTAATTTTGGCAAATTTACATACACAGCACCCAATTCTTATTCATTCAAGTATCTCACAACAAAACACTATTTTTTACAAATACAGCATTCAATTGACACATTTCAACAATATTGAACAGTAAAATTCACATTTTCATGCATAGTTAACATCTTGTAGTTGTAAAAATCTAAATTTTGATGTGAGATATATAAATGCATAAGAATTGGATGCTAATTCTTGGCATATTTGACTATATTTACGTAAATCCTTTTTAAATCCGGGCTAACAACTTGCGTATTATTTTAAAATTTATGTAATTTCAGGAAGCGGAACGTGAAATCACTGAACTAGTCGTTAAATTCTTTGTGCCGAGCATCTACGAAGACAAAACGGACCTCAAAGAATTCACACAAGTCATCCACGGCTTCCATGCCTTGGACATCTACCGCCGCAGCAGACTCTTCATTTTCTCCAAATCCAACCAACCACTGAGAAGTCCACGTCCTCCCATCACCGACTTCGCCCTGATGCGCTCTGCCACGCGGCTCCATGAGGCCGGCATCACCTTCCAACAGAGCCCTTCCACCGCCCTCACCGCCATTGATTTCAAGCCACGCTGTGGCATCCTCACGCTGCCCTGCATAACCGTGGATGACACCACCCAGTACGAGTTTCTCAACATGGTTGCCCTGGAACACCTACATGCAGGGTGCGGCAGCGAAATATCTTCCTATCTTGCCTTCATGGACGCGCTGGTGGACACAGCTGAGGATGTGCAGCTGTTGCACAAAAATGGACTTGTCAACAATGGGCTGGGGAGTGACGATGACTTTGCAAGGCTTTTTAACAGTATGAGCAGGGAGGTGATTGTGGACCAAGGAGGAAGTTTGGGGTCAGTGCAGGTGTCGGTGGAGAAGTATTGTCGGAAAAGGTGGAATAATTGGAAGGCGAACCTGGTGCATACATATTTTAGGAATCCTTGGTCATGCATATCTGTTATAGCTGCTGCATTTGTCATCTTGCTCACTATTCTCTCTACCGTCATCTCTATCTTCCAGTGGAAAAATCCGTGATGCACAGAGTTTACTTGATCAGTTCCTGAGCGCCAATTAACATGATTTAAAAGGAATTATATGTTCATTTATTTCGCGTTGAGATATAATTTGTGTTTTTTTAATATAAGTTTTCATCTTGGTATGATCTTAATTGACAAAAAAAATTTGGGGTGATTCCTTTGTATCTCTTTGGTTTGAAGAGAATGGATGAAATGTATATTTGTTATGCTATACTTTACTCGCTTATATTATTATTTGACTGTAGTTGTATGATTCTTAAATAACGTGGTAAACTTTTTTTTAATAATATTATAAAAAACATAAGACACATAAGTTCTTTAATTATATAGTATTAATAAATTTATTTTAAGATTATACTCAATTTGTCAAAATATGGCAACTGACAACTACAATTTTAAGATGACATATGGGTAACATGAGAACGTTTAGATTTCATAGATAGCTTGCAAATTGTTCTCCTGCAGAGGCCACAAGTGCCTCAAAAAGAAAGATCTAGAAAGACAAATTTTGTAAATTCTTTATTTAGTATCATCATTGAAGGCCAGATCTCAGCAGCAAGACAAGAGGAGTTAATCATCACTTTGCCTTGCCTTCAACTAATTAATCAAATTGGTTCAAATTTACTGACTGTCACAAAAAGGTGGGATACGAATGCCCCTTTTGCAAATGGAGAGGAGACCATGACATGCTAGCTAGACTTGACTAAATAGGTCTGGTTTGACAAATTTCATATGCTATACAGATTAAACAGGCTCCAATTTGTGTAATTTTACCATCGAGAATTGCCATGATGAGAGTTATTGTCTATAAACATGCTTACGTTGGAGTATGCTGGCTCTATTGAAGAGATTTTAAATTAATTTGCAATGCAATTTTGAGAGCATGATGTCCACATTTTTGTGGTAAAATTTTGATTGAACAAAAAAATTAATTAAATACTACATTAAAATCCATGATGGTGCCAAAGTGAATTTTTATCTATATATATCAATATTTATTTCATAAAGATTATTGTTTGTTTTATAAATAGTGAGCCTTTTTTAAATGCTGTAATTTTTTTATGTGTTTGTCCTATGATGTTGAATAATAGTGGAAAAAGATGATGCATTAACACACAAATTAATGAAAAATCTATCTTTTTCTTACCAAAAGAAAGGAATCACTCAACTTTAAAAAAAAATCTACAAAAAAAAAACTACTAATAATAGAGGTTCGCCTCTGTCCTGTGTCGTCCCCTAGTCTTCACTCATTTGATTTATCAAATAACTGTTCTCACTTGAGTCTTTCCCACTTGTTATTCCTTATAAACTACGTTGAAAATCTAAACTTTGAACAACTTGAAAACGAAACGTTTGATCTTTATCGAGAGTTTTCTTATGTGATTTTGATTATTTAGGATGTAATTAACTATATGTGTCTGCCCTTATAGGGAACTTTATAACCCAAGTAATATAAACGCTGCCTAATTTTTCTATATTAAGTAGGGAATTGTTGGTCATACAAAATGCTCACATACCAAATGAATGTCATAAATTTCTTTAGTTTATATGATCGAGGTCACTATCAAGTAGTATGTCTACCTCTCAGGATGGTGTATTACTTGTAGTATCATGTTCGATCACTTAAACTATCAAATGCATAAGATCTTGTTAATCTCATATTTTTCAAAAAAATAAAATAATAAAATATTATCTTTCAAATATATATATATATATATATATATATATATATATATATATATATATATATATATATATATATATATATATATATATATATATATATATATATATATATATATATATATATATATATATATATATATATATATATATATATATATATATATATATATATATATATATATATTGAATTAAATCCCAAAAATTATTTTCAACAAAACATAAAATGGCGAACGAGAGTTTCTGGCGACTCCGCTTGAGATTAGTTCTTCTCTTCATTTTGATCATGAGATTTTTTCTTCATATATCAGTAGTATGTCCGCATTTCAACATCAACTTCATACCAAATCATTGTTAGATAACCAATCCCGGTGTTCACTTTTTTAAACTTCAGTGTTGTTGAACCTGAACTCTTTCTTAAAAGTAGTTTTACCACATAAAAAGTCTTTCGATTTTATTTTCCTCGAATTTGGCCAAAAACTGCAGTGATCCTTTCGAACAATAAATACAATGTGATGTGTATAAGCATAATATAGATTATATGTTTAACTTTTATTGTATAAAATAGTTTTAGGCAATTTGTCTACTATTGCATCATTACCAACATTCCTTGTCTAGCAAAACTACAAATGTGTAGAATAGCTTGAACATGGTTGAAAATAAAAATCACTACACTAATAACATAAAAATCCAAAAAAAATCACACAAAATTTAATAAAACACCTCTGTAATACCATTATAATATCACCAAACTATACCTAAAATAGCACTACATAATCTTCACAATATCACTGCAAAATTATCACAATAGCACCATGAGACCGTCACTATACCACCATAATACCACTAGAATATCACCACAATACCACCATAATTTCACCATAATACAACTACAAAATCACCACAATACCACCATAAAATCACCATAAGGCCACCACATTATCACCACAAAATCACAACAATACCACCACAATACCACCATAAAATCACAAAAAAAAAATCACCACAATCATCATAATACCACCACAAAACCACCAAAATATCACCACATTATGAACAAAATATAACCTCAAAGTACTATCAATGCTACATATCACCAGAATACAATCACAATATTACCAAAAAAATAACCACCATACCACCACAAAATTACTACAAAATCATCACAAAATCACCACAATATCACCACAAAAATTACTATAATACATCCACAAAACCATCAAAAAACCACCACATTATGAACAAAATACAACCTCAAAGCCCTACCAATGCCACATATCACCAGAATACAATCACAATACCACACCAGAATACTATCAAAATACCACCACAACACCACAATAATACAACCACAAAAAACCACAATACCACCACAAAACTACCACAATACAACCACAATATTGCCACAAAACCACCAGAATACCACTACTTTATGAAAAAAATATAACCTTAAAGTTTTATCAATGCCACAATACAACCACAAACTCATCATAATACTACCACAATACAATTACAAAATCACTACAGTACCACATCAAAACCACCACAATAATATCGTAATGTTACCATAAAATCACCACAACACCGCCACAATGTCATCACATTATAAACGAAATACAACCTCAAAGTCATATTAATGTCACACTACAACCATAATATCAACACAATGCTATTACAATGTCACCACAATACCGCCATAATACCATCATAAAATTAACACAATAACACAAAAGTATCACCACAATAATACCACAATACCGCTACAATATTACTTCAATATTACTATAATATCATCATAAAACAACCACAGTACCACCACATTATGAATAAAATACGACATTAAAATCCTACCAATGCCACCAAAACTCCACCGCGCTAACACTAAAATGTCACCAAAAAATCATTACATCACCACCATAATATCACCACAATTCTACCACAATACCACCATAAAATCATCACATTACCAATGCAGTACCTCCACAGTACTACCTCAATATCACCATAATACCATCACAAAATCACTATAATATCACCACAAAATTATCACAATACTACCTTTGTACCACCATAGTAGTACCACAATACCATAAAAAAATCACTGTAATATCACCTCAAAATCACCACAATATCACCACAATACCACAAAAATATAACCACTAAATTACCAAATTACCATCACAAAACCAATACAATACCACCACAAAATTATTACAATACCGCCACAATTTTATCACAATACCTCCACAATATCATTACAATATCACCACAATATCACCACAAAAACACTAAAAATGAACAAAATACCACATTAATCTCACTATAACACAACCACAATACCATTACAATAACATTAGAAACTACTACAATACCAACAAAATAATAGGACGATATCTCAACAATAATTCCAAAATATGATCACAATATAACTTCAAAATCACCTCAATGCCTCAAAAAATTAATAGAAATAACGCTAAATACCACAAAAAATCCCCACTAGAATAACTCTAAAATACAAATACAAATTCATTACAATAACACTAGAAAACTAATACAATATTATTGATTAAGAGTACAAATGACATTAGGTAAAGATAAAATAATGTCAAAATTTGAAATGCAGCTAAACTCACATACATTTCAAGCTTATCACCATTATTTTGAATTTCATCTTCAATATTGCTCACCTAATGTGCTGTTCAAAAATAACACAGAGGTATCGTTTAAACCATAACCAGAAAACTGCAAGAAAACCCTCTGACCACACAAATCCCTAGCCCGAAAAGATGAAATGAAAAAATGCTATAGATTTTGAACTGTGAGCCGGATTCTGATTTGTGCGCCATATTCTCTCTTAATTTACAGACTGGCTCAGGTAGGGTCACGTGCGAAAATACTCCGCTTTTCCTTATTTTTTCAGCGGGTTCGACACTTTATAGATGACAAAATTTAATTGTAAGTATGGGCGTGAGCTGCTTCCAAACTCTTGATGCAATACTGTCTCCTCTAGATGCAATACTGTCTTGAGTGACTAAGTATTAATGTTGCATATTTTGATGTTTTGGGGCTAATGAGGGTATATTGTTCATTTTGAAATACTTATCTGTTAAAATACAGAAAGTATCGCAACTTTATTACTATTTGAAGCAACATATTACTCGTAAAATCTCCTCGTGATTCTCTAAACAAATCCTGAGTAAAGTCTTCATCTTCACAAAGGAGATATTTGTCACATTGCTTCTCAATTGCTTGCTTGTTGACTCGTTTCCAGTTTCCGCAGATGCCAAACGTGAGATCGAAATCCAATTAGGATGAGCTTTGGCTCTCCTATTGCTTGCGAGGGATTGAGTGCAAGCATAAAATGGTTTACGATTAACGACAGTCTTATGCTAATCCTCGAAACTCTGATTAGATACAGACAACAAAAGTCCAGCTGTTTAGATCAGCAGTGAAATCCAGTCTTTTTGTTTTTTTCTTTTTTAGTTTTTTAAAGTTGATAAACTTCGAGTATGGAATCCAAAGTTGCTAGCTCTTTCCTTGCGATCACAGGGCAACAAATCCACTGCTGTTCCTTAACACCAAACAGCAGACTTTCGTTCCAAATCACACATGCTAATTGATGCATTGTGCATCTCTATATAATCTTCATATGGTGAATAATTTAAGGGCATATAACATTCTGCTTGAGATGGGCCTCTGGAAAACTGGATCCCACTCCAATCGCCGGCGTTCTCTCGCCCCTCAGGCTGTCTTCTTCCTTCTCTTTTTATCAGCCACACCAATTGAGGCCAGCTGCAGCTTTCCAGCCATTTTCAACTTTGGGGACTCAAATTCCGACACCGGAGGTTTCTGGGCGGCATTTCCGGCTCAGCGACTTCCATTTGGAATGACTTACTTCAAGAAGCCAGCCGGCCGTGCTTCAGATGGAAGAGCGGTCATTGATTTCTTAGGTACTCGGCCAGCCTGCTTTTATGCGGCTTCATTTATTTTGAATTTTTTTTGTTGAAGTCCATTTCTTTACGTTTGTATTTTTTGGGGAGTGTAGCCCAGGCTCTTGGCTTGCCGTTCCTGAGCCCTTACCTGCAGTCCATTGGCTCCAACTTCAGCCATGGCGCTAATTTTGCTACTGCGGCATCGACGGTGCTGCTGCCCAACACCAGTCTATTTGTAACAGGAATTAGTCCGTTCTCTTTGGCGATTCAGTTCAATCAGATGAATGAGCTCCGGGTACGGGTCTTTGAAATGAGCCCACAAGGTGTGTTCTACTAAAAATTATTGTTTGCGTCAGCTGTCCAATAACAGTATGACACATGACAACCCAGGCTCATGTGTATTAGTAGACCCAAATTGTCATTTGACTCTCTGTTATTGGACATCTGATACAAATTCGCATTAAGTGTTATGATGTAGTAATTGTGTTCTATTCTGAGAGAGACTAATATAGTTTATTGAATTATGCCATGTGCTTTTATAATTAAAGAAGTGTTTTTTAATTATCTGAAACGTTGTGTGCGCATCTTACAGTATAGGAAAATTTTTTAAACCACATTTTCTCTTTTTTCTTTTTATTTAGTTGTGATTTTTTTGGCTTCTTACCTTCAAAACAAACTCTTTCTGAGGCTCATTTATACACTGTAATGCAGACAACCTTCCTTCGAAGGACATCTTTGATAAAGCTTTATATACTCTGGACATCGGGCAGAATGACTTCACCTCCAATTTAGCAACAATAGGCATCGAAGGAGACGAGAAGTTCCTCCCCCAAGTTGCCAGCCAAATTGCATGGACTATTAAGGTAGGCCAATTCTATGCACGCTATTCTATCAAATAAAATATTATACTGATCTCATGTTTGGTGCAAGTGTAAATTTAAAATTTTCTAAATATTTATTTCAACGAAATCAAATTTGTATTTCAAAATTAAAGGTGTATTTGGGTCAGCTTATGTTTATCCAGATAAACAACTTATCTTAAAACGCGGCCCGCGAGGTTAGACCCGTGACCTGCGTTTAGTGTAAAAATCCAACCGCGTTTTCGGATAAGCTGTCGAGACATAAACGATAAGACAACGTTTTAAAAACACCACCCGCACTTATAAGTTACCCCAAATAGACCCAAAAATCAAAATTTACTCGTCATAGCATACATAATGAACTACATGATTTTTTTTTTTTTTTTTTTTTGTCTTGAAGAAAATAGGTGACTTGATTATTTTGATGAAAAGATTGTAATATTTTTTTCTCAACTTTTTTCTATCTTATTGAGCTAATGGAATCATCCATATGGAGCAGGAGCTATATGATATTGGAGGAAGAACATTCATGGTGTTTAACCTCGCACCTATAGGATGCTTTCCCGCATTCTTAACCGAACTTCCTCATAACAAGTCAGATTTGGATGAGTATGGGTGTATGATTTTGTACAATAAGGCTGTTGTGGATTATAACAAATTGTTGAAAGAATCTCTGGAGCAGATTAGATCTCAGCTCCCGAATGCCTCTGTGATATATGTGGACACCCATTCTGTTAAGCTTGAACTCTTTCAGCATCCAAAAAAACATGGTTAGCCACACATCCATCTTTAGTTTTTTACTTTGCAATCAATAAGGATTTCTAGACTTGTACTGCTTGTGCTTGTTTATTCGAGTTGGCAAATAAGTCAATTTTTCCTTGAATCAAGCTTTTATCGTGGACATGATTCAAATGAAACAACCATAGATTTCTAGGTTGGGCTAAACTTTATTTTAGAAGCAAAATTTAAAAAAAACCGACATTAAATCTATTTGTTTGCTTAGAACACAATTCTAATTTATGTGATGCTTATGTAATGGAAGACGACGTATCCAAAAAGCCTCATGTTTTCGCGATCAAGCATGCATGGCAAGCTGAACAAAGAAACCTCTTTTTATCCATAAAAATAAAGATGATTTTATTTCATATATGATAACACGACATAATATATTACAAACAGTATAATACAACTCTGTCCCAACTTTATTCAATGAAGATTCATATTGACATAATTGTTTGGTTATAGGTAATATAGAAATAAATAGAGAAACACAAACAACTATATATATATATATATATATATATATAAGAATAATTTTAATTGTTCATTAATTTCATGTGGAAAAAGCAGTTAGTAAATTTGCAACTTTTATTTTTAAAATTTATTTTGTCTTCATATTATTTCTAATTGAATAGTGAATTACTAATTTTATTATTTTCAAAAAAAAAATTATATCTCCATTTTTTTTCTATTTCTATTGTTACATATCTAGTTATTAATCATATTAAAGCTTACAAGAGTACAAAAGAGAATTATTATATCAATTTGGGGTATCACTATCAAGTTCATGATATTCTTTTTTATAATCGTCATTGTTTATCTTAGCATGCAAAAGATCCAATTTTTTATTTACAAAAAATAAAAAAATACCAAATTGAAATTTATATATAAAAAATAGATTTACAAGCAACCTTTCTTAAATTCTTTTTTCTTCCTGTAATTAGTTCTACGTTAACTCATACTGTCACTTCTTTAGGTATGCTAATCTCTTTTATAGTGATCAGACAAGCTTCTGTGTATCAGGACTAGCACATGGAACTAAAGCATGCTGTGGTTCTGGCGGTAAAGCTTATAATTTCAATCCACAAGTGTTCTGTGGTAACAGCAAGATAGTCAATGGCATAAATGTGACATCAAGTGCTTGCAGGGATCCACAAAATTACGTCAGTTGGGATGGAATTCATGCTACAGAGGCTGCAAATAAAATCATAACAAAAGCCATCCTAAATGGCTCCTACTTCGATCCTCCCTTCCCTTTCTCTCAACTATGCAATTTTAAACCAATACATTAAGTTATATATATATGGTCTGATTGTCATGATAAATTATGAATGTTGCAGATTTCAACTATGTGCGTGAAAGATTTCAATTGTGTTTGTGAAAGAATAATGCGTGCTGAATGATAGGATAAAGTTTGATAAACTTTGTTTTGTTGGATAAAATGTGAAGCCTTCATTTCGTGGGAACGAATTCTATATTTCTCTTCAATATCTTTTTCTTCAGATTGTTATGTAACATATTGAAATGAGGATTTGTCCATTTGAAATTAAGGAGTTGTTCGATTTATGTAAGGTATATAATTCATGTTATTAGTAGATATTACAAGTTCGATTTTATTTGGTTTGATGCCTTTCTAAATAATAATTTCACGAGTTCACTTTAGCTGATAAGATGATTATTGGAATTTTTAGAAGAGAAGAGAGAAAATTTTATTACTAAACTTTGCTGAAGAGTTTCAGTTTAGATATCAATAACAAGTCATGACTATTTATAGTCATAAGAGACTAAATTTACAATATTGTAAACTCTTACATTAATTTCTTTTTAGAAAAAATAGTATAGATTCTTCTTAATTAAATATTTTATAGTATTCTTTCGAATGACCCATAATCTTCTACTTAACAAAAGATAGGATATTTTAGAATATCGGAGAAATCGCATCAATCTTATCACTCCTCCTTGGTGAATTTTATTTACTTCAATCATATTGCGTAACAATTCATACTTTTATCTCCCTCTAGCTATTAGCCAAACCATCACACTTCACTTACCTCCTCTCCCTCTCTCTACCCCAGCCAAAAACATCACATTATCATTCATCACGTTCTTGTACTTCACATATAGCCTATTTAATCACCCTCCCCCTCACTCTCACATACAAAATATAAATACTCACCTTCCAATCTTCTCTCCTATCCAAGACCCCAACACTAACACACACCCCTTCCCATATTTTTTCCCTACTTGAAAACCCAACACTAATACACTCACCTTCTCATCTTCTTTCCTACCTAAAACTCTAGCATAATCACTCACCCTCTCCCTCACTTTCACATACCTAATCACTTACCCACTCCATCAATCTCCGATACCTGAAACTCTAGCCTAATCAGTTACCCTCTCCTAACTCTGACATACCCAAATTCCTAGCCTAGTCACTCTCCCTCCCACTAACTCTCTTCTACTACATGAAACTCTAATGCTATCACCCACTTGCACTTTCCTTTTTTTCTTCACCCTACCCAAAAAATCATGAAAAAAATGTGTCTTCCATACGATTAAGTTATGATTCATACAACAATAAAAAATTTGTCATATGTTATGTGTATATCTCATGTAATAGAAAATTTTTCATGTGTTTTTGTGCATGTATCGTGCAATAGAAAACATTTTAGTGCTTATGCGTAGATCTCATGCAATAGAAATCATGTGTAGTTGTATATCTCATGTAATCGGAAAACTTCTCGTGTTATGTGTATATCCCATGCAATAGAAAACCTTCATGTGCTATGTTATAATACATCAAGTAAAAAAATATATGCGCTCCTGCTATGCTTCAAACAAAAATTTTCATGAGTTCATTTTATGTCTCAACAAAAAAAAAATCATGTGATAGACTCATGTTTATGTTTCATTCAATAGTTAGATTTTTGTCTCATGCAACAAAAAAACTCCATATACAATTCTGACTTTTAGTTGTGGGCATCACAATCTTAAATAACCTAAACTTGCCTCAAGGGCACTCACTCATATAACTCTTAAATGAAATATCAATTGATTGATCGAGCATCATATCCTTAGGATAATCAAATTGTCAGGTTTCACTGAGCAACGAGGTAGTCACACTTCAACCTCGGATGATTAATGGAACAATATGATAAGTTCAAAATGAACTCGAAATAATTCAAAAGAGCCTCAAAGTAGTTCTGGGTCATTCCCTCAACACTTTGAAACCTTCTAGATATTTTGAAGAGCAAATTGAACTTGTTATATTTTGTTCTAAAATTATCCACTAGGATCTTCCAATATCCAACAAAATCATAGCCTGGGGTTTGGTAGCTAAACCTTCATCTACTCTTGCAATTTAAACTTTCCTACAATATTATCTACATATCTTGCAAGTACTGACATTTTAGGTGGTGGAATGAGAAGACTCGTCAGATATGCTTTTACAATTTGCAGTACCGGTTTTTATTATATTTTCCGCACTGTACTTTTATGATTATAAAACTTGCATGTTAAACAACGATGTCACCCTGCATAAAAATAAAAAATTATTAGGATAGCCATTAAAACCAAAATCAAAACTAAAATCAACCAAGATAAAACTCACCGTCACAATATTCAAAATATAAAACAACTCAAAATTTAATCACAAACATCACAAAATAACAATTGCAACTAAATTAAGACGTCTCTATCAGATGATTGGAAATCCCTCGGAGGAGGTAACCTACGGTTACTAACGAGACTTCTCATGGTCTAAATAGAAGTATGAAACTCATTAAGTAGAGTATTAAATTCATTTGGACTAAGTGAATTTGATAGAAAATAGTGGTACCAGAACGAGGAAACAATATGATTCTAACTGGTGTCGCTCTAATCAACTTTAATATGTCTCATAATATTTAAAGAACTATAATCATAGGGATATCTGTTTTGACATCATAACCTGACACATTAGAAAACTTAAACTTGTCATGGCGAGGAGCTTGGAGCTAGCATTGTGGGCAGAACGACCATCTTCAACAGCAAGAGGATCTACAACAACATATTTTTCTTTAGAATTAAATAACAAGTCATAGGATTTCGAGGTTGTTTGCTTATGCAACATAAATCCTCAACTTATCTTTAGGTCTTTGTATAGCTCTGTTGTATAATATAAGCCCTAACTCATCTTAGGATTCTGAGGTTGTCGTTCATCGCGACCTAAACACTCACATCTTCCAGGTTATTCGTGTGATTACTTCACACGGATGTAAGCCCTAACTAATAAAATTGACAGAATGAAACACTCAAATAATTTCTTCTTAA
Organism: Phalaenopsis aphrodite; assembly: GCA_003013225.1. NCBI lineage: Eukaryota > Viridiplantae > Streptophyta > Magnoliopsida > Asparagales > Orchidaceae > Phalaenopsis > Phalaenopsis aphrodite. The sequence goes on along the minus strand of NEWO01000233.1, from coordinate 222,064 downwards.
AAGTGAAGCCAAATAATAGGATAGCTTGGGAAGTCACCGAGGTTCTCCTTCAGATCTATGACATCCCCTAGTTCTTCCTCCTTTGGATTCTACAACAAAATGTTCCAAATTTGAACCATTCACCTTTTACAAAACTTTGTCTGATATCGTTGAAATGTTTTATCCTTTTGACCTCTTTGAAGATAATATTTCCTGATTTTTATCGAGAGGGTGACTTCGGTTATCTAAGAAGTAATTAACTATAGGGGCTTGCCCTTATATGAAGTTTTTCCAAACCCAACTTAATATAAACTCTATTTAATTCTTCGTATTAAATAGGAAAACTTGTATGCAGATAAAATGGTTCTGCAGACCAAACGAACGTCATATATTTCTTAGTTTATTCGATTAAACATCATCCTAAAGTCTTGTGTTTATCCTTCGGGATAGATACAGAGTTTGAGGTATAGTATTCTTTCATTCAAACTATGAAAAAATATGGGGTTTTGATTTCATATTTTATTAAAACATATATATATATATATATATATATATATATATATATATATATATATAACACATTTCTGAAGTGGACAACGAGATTTCGATTCCGGCGGCCGACAGCTTCCAACGGGCAACTCCTCCACACCCAAAATAGTGTCGACAATATGCTTATCCCTTTCGTATTAACTGGAGTTATTTAACATTTTTCTTAAGTTATACTATTATATTTAGTGGACTAAAATATGAAAATTTAGAAGTTACACTCTTTGTCATGAGTCATATTTTTATGTAGTAAAAAAGTTACTTGAGTACAAGTAACAATTAAGTTTGGGGGATTTTGATACACAAAAAATATATGAATATTTATACCTATATTTTATATTTATTTTTAATGATATTGTACTTTAAAAGAGGGTATTTTTCATGTTTTTTTCCAGGTTGTTGATTTTTAGGACTTGAAGCAAAAAGGATGAAATTTGGAGTCAAAATGACATTTTTTAAGAAATACTCAACACCGACGGCGACAGGAAGGACTCCGTCGGCACAAGGATGGATGTCGACGGCGCCAGGATGGACGTCGACGGTGCATATCTACATAACAGAGGTCAGACTATCCTCAGCGCCGACGGTGCCATTTAACAGAGAGTTCACTGGTCGTTGGCGTCGACGACGCCAATGTTGGTGTAAGACCTATTTCTAGAAGATTAGACAAATTTGGATGCTTTTTGAAGAGTTTTTGGATGCACCTATTGGAAAACAATATTAAGCTCTATTTTGAGCAGAAATTGATAAGAAAAGCCCCCCTTCGACCGCTTTCCACTCCCTTCCATGCTATTCCACATTCCTCACTGCCACTTAGAGTCCATTAGTCATTTATTTCTTTAGAGTTTTGAGTTTTTGTGGTGAGTTTAAGTGTGAATTCTTCTCTAAGAGTGTTAGAGAGGGAGAGAACTGAGAGATTTATTCTTCCTACATCTTCTAAGAGAGGTTACAAGGATTTTGCTTTGAGAAAGAGTTTCAGATAAGTGTTGTTTGTTTATTATTGTTGTATGAACTTTCTTTTATATATGAAAATCATGTTTTATTGTATCTTTCTCATGAAGTCTAAGTTGTTTCCTTTATCTTTCTCAGTACTCTGAGATATGGTGAAATGAAGAGATAATTTTGATGTGTCAGTTTCAAAATATAAAATAAATTACGATGGTTTTTCAACTTCATTCTTAATTTACTTTCGATCTTGCAAATTGAATTGTTAATATTGTGAAACATATGATTTGAGAAATGGAGTATGAGTTCTACAACAAGAGTGAGAATCACATTTAATTTCATGAAGGAGTATTTTGTTCATGGAATTAAGAGCAAATAAATAGAGAAATATACTTTGTTAGGTGTAGAATTGGAGATTTTAGGGTGACAGAATAAAATCCTCAATTTGGTCTTAGTGTTTAAGAACTAAAGCGAGTGTTAGCCTTCAGGGGAAGGGAAGTGGGAGCTCTGGAGTGAGAGCCAGTATCCTCCCAGCCTAACCACAGATTTAGGGACTAAACCTGAGATTAATAAATGATTTTCTATAACACTGAATTAGGGTAGAGAATTAAAATTGCACCTATTCGGCACAATACATATTTAAACCATTTATCTCATTTTATTTGACCAAAAACTCATTGTAGTGGGGAAAGATGTTTTTTCATATTAGAAAACTTCATCACATAAACATAGTTTAGTAGTTAAAGTTTAAACTTTGCATTTTAGCTTTGCTAGTAGTTAATAACTTAGTTCCGATACTGTCTCAAATAATTCAAAATTAGTGATAGTGATTTCGTTTAATTTCCGTGAATTTCCTAGTTAATTTATCATTTCAAATTTAAACATTTCTTGTGGGATCGATATTTGGGGCTTAAATAAATTTTTTTTTATTACTTGATAACGATACATATACTTGAGTAGAATCCCAACATAAATTGCTTAAATTTCTTATTCATAAAATAATGTCGTTGTAAAACAAAGTCAACTTTATAAGTTTTACACAACTATATTTTTGGGATCAACAACCCTTGGTGAAAACCTGGGAAATAGTTAAGGGACACGAAAATACATTCAACTGGCTTTTGAAAGGAGGCAACTCTTTGAAGATTCATTGAATTTGGACACATTTTGAAGTGACGCCAAAGCACCTTTTAGAAAATTATAAAAGAAGACTTGGATTGAAGAACTTTCTCTCTCGCTTTCTTTCTTTTTTTTAAAGACTACTCTCTCTCTCTCTCTCTTTCTTTTTTTTAAAGACTCTTATACACATATCTCCATCCCTTTTTGTTTATTTTGAGTTGTAGTTTGTATTGTAAGGGAAGGAAGATATTTAAAGGAATTTCAAGAGTTTGATGGAGATGAATTGAGATAAGTTTTTATCTTTGACTACATTTGGTTTTAATTTAGACTTTTTGTTTGTTTGCATGATTTCTACTTTTAAACTTAAATGTGGTTGTGTTTTCTCCATGATTTCTGAGTATTTTTCTTTATCTTTTTCCTTAAAATGATAAGTTTTTAAGTATTAGATGGAAGTTGCGTGAAGTATTAATCTTTAATGTTACAATAAGTTATGATGATTTTAAACCTTGTACTTCATTTACTTCTTGATTTGACCAAATAAGATGCTAATATCTATTGTGATAACTTGTAAGATCCGAGATAGTATTTTCTCAGTCAACTAACGGTAAGAATCACATGAAATTGTATGAAAAAGAATGTAATTCATATAATTGAGTGCAAATAAAAAGGGAAAAATTTTTGAAGGGAGTAGAATTAAAGAACTTTAGAGTGACAGGCTAAAACCCCTAATTTGGTTTATAATTTTCAGTTTTGATACGAGATGTTAACCCCTAGGTGGATGGAGAAGAGGAAACTCTAGAGTGAGAGCTAGTATCTTCCCTACCTAACCCGTCTTCAAGACAATTCAAACTTTAAATTAGTCAATGTTCTTTATTACATCACTAGAAAGAGTAAATAATATTATTGCTTCTATTTGACACAACACAATTTGAATACTTTTACAACATAATTCCTATAATTGTTACTCATTCATGATAAGCAAAAAATATTTTATTTATATTGCCTTCATTTTACAAATATCTAGTTAAGTTTAGTTACGTGTTTACTTTACTTTCATTTAACAACAATTATAAAAAGAATCAAATTTTCATTCATGTTATAACATCTAAAGTTTGAGTAAGAATATTTTGTTAAGTATAAGTTTTTTTCTAATTTATTCTAATTTTAATTGCATATCGTGTTTTGTCCCTGTGGGTTCGATATTCGAGGCTTAATAAAAAAGTCTTATATTACTTGATAACGATACACATACTTGCATAGTATCCCATAATTAAATATAATAATTATATTCTTATTTGCTTTGAAGTCAAGATTTTGCCTAGTTGTTGTTGGTGATCAAGTTTTTGGTGTCGTTGCAAAGTAAGAATTATAAGTAAAAAAAACTAAGAATATAACTGCATAAATTGTCTTGTCATATAAAATTGGGATCGCACTCCATCTTCTAATTAGTTTAAATTCCCTTTAGTTTTCAAAATTAAGTAATTTACTAACATTAAATTTTCACAAACAATAAATAACTTCACATTTATATATATAAATCAAAACAATTAAAAATAAGTTTGAATACAGTAGTTCAATATAGCACTTTCCTTCATCACTTTATTGATTTTTGTAGTAGGGAGCAATTTTGCCGAAATAAAGATATGTCAAGGCTTCGACGGGGAATTTGACAATGACTAAGGAAAACTTACATTATTATCATTTTTATCTCCCATTTTCCATCTTCATCCGTCAAGAATATAAAAACTTCATTCATATTAATGACAAATCAGAACATTCTCAATCAAGAACAAATCATTAATTCTTGAAGGAGTAAAAGTTACCTACTTGCCTCGAACATAGACAACTCCTTGATTTATCCCATAAGGATCTGCATAAAATTACTTGACAATAGGAATTACCACGACCACAGTTGTGTAGCATAATACTTCCCATAACCTTTGCACAATGATTTTTTCCACAATAGTACTAGGAGTATTGAATTCTCGATTCAAAAAACCACTTTCCTTCATCAACCTTTTCTTCATAAGGACATTGTCATGTACCATCTACGCATCAAAACTAATGAACATTATCTAGTTCAAAATCTCATATTTTGAAGTTTCCTTGGAGTTGGAGGCCATAGGAACAAGAATAGTGAATCCTCTCCCTCTCTACCAATTTAATTTAACTCTAAATGGCAGGTTTTAGGAGTTGTATAGAGAAAATTCGGCCAAAAAATGTCAATGGTAGGTTCCGGAATGGTTTTTCTAATTGCAGTTCCTAGGCGCCAGATTCTGACGCTTAGGCACCGGAGTTTCTGGAAAGTTGTGCGTAGGGGCCTTAGTACTAGTGCTCCATAAAACAGGCGCTTAGGCTCCAGTTTTGGCGCCTAGGCACTAGTGCACTTTTGCACCACTTTGCCTAAAGTCCAAAATAACTCTCATACCTTCCATAAAATTGAATAATTAAAACATTTTCATGCATTTTCTTAACATGTAAGTCTTCAACGCACATATTAGGTAAAAATAAATTGAAAATAATTACACAAATAAGTGTGGTATGCCCTATGTCCATTAACTTTAAATATTTTTTTCTTATTTTTGGATCTTCAATATCCACAACTCCATATGGGTAGACTTTTTTAACAGTAAATGACTCTAACTACCTGGACTTAAGTTTTATGAGAAATAATTTCAATCTTGTGTTATACAACAAAACTTTTTGTCCATATTCGATTTCCTTTCTTATTATCTTCTGATCATGTCAATTTTCATTTTTTCCATCTTAGCATTTCCATAATATTCATTTCTAATTTCTTCGAGTCATTCAGTTGTAATAGTCTTTTCTCATCTGCATCTTTTAAATTAAAATTAAATTCTTTAATAGTCTAATAAGCTTTATGCTTCAATTCTACTAGTAAGTGACAAGTTTTTTTCCAAAAATAAGTCTATGTGGAGACATTCATATATGAATTTTATAAGATATTCTGTAAGCCCATAATGTAGTATCTAATCTAGCAGACTAATTCATTTAGTTATGATTTATAATCTTTTCTAAGATTCTTTTAATTTGACGGTTAGATAATTTTGATAGACCACTAGTTTGGGAATGATAAACAGTGGAGATCATATGTTTTATATCATATTTTTGAACCAATTTTTTAATTATTTTATTACTGAAATGAGATCCTTCATCTGTAATGATTACTCTAGACATTCGATATCTTGTAAAAATATTTTTTATTAAAAATTTTGAAACACTCCGAGCATCACATCGAGGTAAAGCAACTTCTTGGTCCATTTGGAAACATAATATACTGTCATTAATATATATATAATTTTTAAAAGAGGGTACAAATAGTCCCATAAAATCCAATCCCCAAACATAAAAAATTTCAACTTTCAATGTAAAATTTAGAGACATTTCTTTTCTTTTTGAGATATTTCCTACTCGCTGACATCGATCAAATAATTATATATATATATATTAACATCCCTAAATAGAGTTTGTCAATAAAATCCAGATTGTAAAATTTTATTTGTTGTTCTACCAATTCCAAAATGTCCCCTAAATTCAAAAGCATGACATTTTTGAATAATTTTTTTCAGTTTCTTTATATGATACACATCTTTGAATAACCTGATCTTTACATTGCTTATATAATATATGAGTCATCCTAAAAGTAAAAGTTTGCATCATGAATAAATTTTTTCTGTTGTTGCATTGTCGATCAATGTGATAAAAGTTTACTAACAATATAGCTCACTGCGTTTGCATACCATGGTACATGCCATTTTACTAATTCAAGATCTTTTTTTTTCTTAGATGATTTTACATTAATTTTTTATTAATAGTGTATAGATGTTCATCAAAAATTTTTTTGTTAATTTCACTTTCATAATTAAATGATTTTTCTTGTTCTAGCTAGGGGTATAAACGAACCGAACACGAACGAACAGAGCTTGTGTTTGTGTTTGTGTTTGGTTTGTTTGAAATTTAGTTTGTTTGAAATAAACTCGTGTTTGAAATTGTTCGTGAAGTCACTGTTCGTGTTCGTTTCTTAACGAACGAGCCGAACACGAGCTGTCCGCGAACGATGAGCCAGCTTGACATCCATAATATTAATATATATAAACAATATATTATATTAATTATATAACTTATATTATATAAATATATAATATCTATTTTAGTATATTACTAATATAGTATATTAGTATATTACTATTATTAATTTATTATATATTATACTTTATAAAATTTAATTTTTTTAAATATCATAAATTTATTTATATATAATTATTTTAAATTATTTTATATTTCGAACAATAACGATTCGAACACGAACGAACGCTTCATTGTTCGTGCTTGGTTCATTTAACTAACTGAACGAAAAATGTTTGTTCACGTTCGTCTCATTTACTTATCGAACGAATCAAACACGAACTCATTGACGAATCGAACACGAATTGTTCACGAACAACGAGCTTTTTTGACAGCCCTAATTCCGGCCTATATAAATGATCTGTTATTTGATTATCACATCTCTTTCTATCTACTACCACAAAATTAAATTCTTGCATTAGAAGGATCCATCCAATTATTCTTGATTTTGCATCCTTTTTTTGCATCAAATATGAACGCCTTCCGCGTAAACTGCCACGTAGGCCGCACTTTATGAACCATCTCCTCAGCTGACTCATCCTCATTCGTTGGATCAGTACATGAGCAAATGGACGACATCAGTTCATCGTCATCATGTGTTCTAAACCGAGAATAGTTCACACGAAAATGCTTCGATCTCGCTCGATACACTACACGATCACTTACAATTTGTTCCTAGAGCTTCATCTAGTCGAGACAAACACATTCATACGACTAGATACATTTGAAATTAACACTTTCTTCACAATTAATGAAACCAAGCATGATTTTAGGGTTTTGTGATCTATACCTTAGCCCAAGAGGTGAAGCCTCGATTTGGTTGTTTGAAGACGTTCGTTGTGACTCCACGAAGCTCCTCCAAACACTAGTTTGAGCTGAGGTTGAGCATAGGTAAGAGTTCAACCAAGGGGTGATGCGGCTTTGGTTTTGAGCTAGGTTAAAGTGCCTGACAGAGAGGGATTTTGATTGGGGAAGTATCCTTGGGCTTTGGTGAAGCTCAAGGGTAGCTCAATTTGGAGTTTGGTGGAGTTTTAGGAGATGGTTGAAAAATGCCCTGGAATTCAGTGGAGAAATTGGGCTAAGGCAGTGGAGGTGGTGACTGGAAAATGGTTGGGATGAACTCAAGAAGATTGAAAGAGACTCTGGAAGCAAATTGACAGGGCTTCACCAAGGTTCTTGGATCATCTCCCCTTTTGCCATGAGAGGATACTTTTATAGCCATGGCTAATGGGGAGGGCTCGAGCTCCGATTGGCTGGTGCCAATAAGTTGAGGTGGAGAGGAGTTCGACGCTAGCTACCAATCAGGGACTGCCACAGAGGATGTGCTTAATTTGGAGTTCAAAGCTTGGGTGACTATCTCAATTTTAGGTTCTCCGGCGACTAGGCCGGCCGACTAAGCTAGGGCTGGTGGCTAGCAGGGTTGGGATGGCTAAGGAATGTTTAATGGTGATTATGATGGAGTTTTAATCAAGGGGTGCTAAGCATCAACCATTTAGCCAAATATGGGAAGAGGCTCCCCAATTTGAGGGACCCTTGGTTCATGGCTCATGTAGAGAGAGCTAGGAGGATCTAGGTTGGTTCTTAGAGTCAAAACAATGGCTGTGGTAGCCAAAGTTGGGTTGGACCAAGTGGTTTGGGGTGAGGTTGAAGTATGAGTTCAAAATTTGAGATTTAGCTTAGACTTGGAATTTGCTAGAGTTTGGATTTTGATCAATTGATTGGTCAATTTGATTTATGGAATTTTCATGAGGCATTTGGATATCAATTGGGTTGAAAATTGTGAGGCTATGAGGTTCAATTTGGAGGAATTTGAAGTTTGGGGCAAAATTGAGGATTTTGGTTTCAGTTGGATTTGGGCTAGGCTTGAGACTAGATCAAGGCCAATTAAAAACTCCATTAGTCTAAGGGAATGCTGTGAAAAGTTTAGAATTCAAAATTGGAGAAATTGGATAGGTTAAGGTGTTCAATTTGGTGAAATTTGAAGACATCGTCAAATTGGGGGTTTAAATTGGGCCTGAAATTTGAGTTTGGAGTTGAGATCAATTGGGCTAGAATTTGGTTCAAATTGGACTTAGACATGATGAAATTGAGTTTAGATTTTAAATTAGGGAAATTTTAAATCAATTTGGTAGAAATTGAGGGTGATTTGGGGTGATTGGGCCTTAAAGGGCAAAATTGGGATTTTGGTAAATTTTATGAAAATATAAAATTTGTCCATGAATTGACAAAAAATTAATTAACTTAGGCTTACAATATTTCATCTTGAATTAGTAGTCATCATAAAATAAGAAAGAATTCATATATCTAAAACAAAAGTGTTAGGAAAGTGCTAAAGATAAATACTTTCAAAAACTCATGTTTACATCCCAATATGTTCATTATGGGTACTAAAAAATGTTCCGTGTTTCGTACCTAAATACAATCATAATGCAAATTAACTTGAAAAAATTCCTATCTCTATCCTACCATAACATCCGGTGTTTGGAAGACCACACATTACAATGACATAGAAGCTAAAATCACAAGTAATACAAGTTAAATTATAAAATAACAAAATTTAAATCAAGCCATGTCTGGTCATTAAGGCTCCTAAGATAAGTTATATATATTTTCATAATTCTAATATTATTTAAAATATCCACAGATATAAATTTCATTACACAATTTCATTAAAACTATATAAACGATAAAAAATAGAAACAACTTAATAGACTTTAATACTTTTAAATATTCTCAAGTAACATTAATATTAAAAGTTTTGACAAATTCATTCCTCAATAAGGAAATTGCAGAATCAATATAGCAATTAAAAAAAAAAGAATACAACCAGATCAATCAGTACTTAAAAAATAAGCATAGCGAACTCAACACACCCACTCAAACAATTAACACAAAAACCTATAATCTTTTGCAAACACAACAAAATTAATAAGCAATAAAAATAACTATGCAAAGGAGTGTTGTGGGTGTAGAAATACAAATCGATGATTATTTTAGGAAAAAAAAACATAGAATAATCAACACAGTAGTCTAACAAAACACAAAAACTTTAGTTTCATTCGCATTACAACATAATCATTCTGGATTTCCATTGAGGACACTCGAGGTTGAGTTTGCCACACAAGGTAGGGATGAATAATGCAAGGTAGTGAGCACACAACCCAAATCTAGTTGAATGGAGATAATGCTTTGAATATGACTTGAAGGGCTGCATAGACAAGTATAATCAAGTGATTAGGTTAGGGCACGTTGGCTTCTGGTGGCATATGAGCTGAAGAGAGAGATACCACAACTTTGAGTGAAGTTGCAGCAGAGAATATTGAGGTCGTTGAGGTTTTAGGCAAAGAGGTGCCAAGGTTGTAGACACTGAGCTTGTCAAGTTGATGAAGAAGATTTTACTTTTTATAATGTAGAGAATGACAAAAACGTAACTGAGTGCTATATTTGAGGTGTAAATGATAGTTGAATGTTTAATATATAATATTAAAAAATGGGGTATAAGATAGATAATTATGAATGTTTAAGTAAAAGCACTAATATTTTAATAACACTATTTTTCATTTACTTTGTTTTTGTTCGTTTTGCGAATCACATGACACAACAAAAACATAAGAAATTAGTAATGAAATAATTGCCAAATAATAGTGTATATATTGAAAATTTTAAATCTATCATGTAATATGTTTTAAACTTTAAGAGTGTGTTTGGGGCAGTTGCAGCTTATTGGATAATCTATTGATAAGTTGATTAAAAAGAATCTGCTGATAAGCTATGTATGACGGCTATTATAAATTTTTATTTTTTTTTAAAAATTTGATTACTGTCAGAAAGCTACCACTGCACCTAAATAAATGCAGTATGAAAACCTTATTTTAAGTGTTTTAAAAAAACATAAATAAATAAGATGCCCAAAACGACCCTTAACCTCCACAACATAAGCCTGAACGAGCGCGCTTCGTCAAATAAAAATATGATAATGGCCACAAAAATAACCGCAAACATCGTCCATTGTCTCACCGTTCCATCTCGAAACTTCGGCGACGAAAGTCTCGAAGCAGCTTTGCTCCCGTTAATCGTCGCTGTTTTTCTTCGCCTAAACCCATCCCCAGGATTTTCTCCTGAAACTTGGTGGGTTTCTTTTGCCCTTTGGACTCTTCCAGTTTCTTCTCTGTCAAGATACCTTATTTCGGCGTTCCGGAAAAACCTGAGCGAGACCGGTCCATGGTACCTGACGCGTCTCTATTCCTTTTCCTCCCCATTTTTTAAATTTCCAGTTTTCACTAATGTTTTCTTTGGCCTAGCTTGTATGCGATCTGTATGTCCATCCTGCTGATTGATGTGGTTAAATTATAATAATCTTTGTTGGCGTTGGTTGAAAGTAGATATTTTTTTTTTCAAGTTTTAAGGAACTGGCACTGTCAGTATACATGGAGTCACACATCAAGTTAGGGCCTTGGGAAGAATGGAATAACAGCCTGGAAGAGGAGAAATATTTGCGTACATAGATGTACACAGCCCTGCATACATCACAGGTTATTTTGGGGGTACAGGGAGTTATATTCGGGTTATACCGGAGGTTATAAGGGGGTATAACCCAGATATAATCCCATTGTACCCTCTGAATAACCTCTGATGTACGCAGCGCTGGGTACATCTTATGTACGCAAATATTTCGCCTGGAAGAGAGGGGGACATTTGTGTTTACTAGGAGGGAATTAAGTTACACCATCTAAAGATCAATTGTCTATCCCATGTTACATAAATCCCTCCCTATTTAATCAAATTAAAAAAAAAGCTATTTTTTCTCATATAATATAAACAAGTGATCATCATATATTGATATTTAGAGATACTCTGGTTTATCCTCGTTTGTCTTCTTCTACATTACCATATTATTAGTATTAGTTTTGACACATTATCCTATGAAATTTGTCTTCTTCTACATTACCAATTTTTGCCATCTGATGATCCGATTAGGAGAGCAGATGTTTTAGATTCGACTTATGTTAAGAAAGACAGAGGTAGATCTAGGAATACTTGGGCTTATTGTATTAAAAATGATCTTAATTTATTAGAACTAAATAAAAATATGACACTAAATAAGACACAATGGATAAAAAGGATTCATGTAGCCGACTCCACATAGTGGGATTAAGGCTTTGTTGTTGTTGTTATTGTATCCTATGAAATCACTGTATTTCACCTTCTATTTCTTGAATGCTTGTTGGGTAACATCTTTATTAGCCCGTCGACTATTTAAGTAGTTCGCCTTTAGATGAATTAATCCTTGAAGCAAGGTAAATCCTCTTTGACCGGGTTGATTTGATGTTATAAAACAGACCAGACTTTATTATCAGATGGAATCTTTGATTTTTCATAGATGAAGGAAAGTATTCGTCTGATGGCCTATACTCAATAGCTCATACCCAACAACTTTTTTATCTTAGCTTGATAAAATGAGTTGAATGTCTATCTTGGAGCATTATTTGTATTTTTGCCCTGAGTTCGATATGATCATATTTTGGCTATATATGTTTAGTTCACCGATTTTCTTGTCTCTTTGGAGTAAAACTGAGAAAAAAAAGAAAGAATAGTTGACTTACTTGTTCGTCAATGGGTTGAGAATATATCAATAAAAATTACTTAATGTTAGTTATGACATTTGAATTATTCCCTTGAAATTTGAGCTTTCTGTTCCTTTTAAATAAGGTGATAAGATGGTAACCAATTTACACTTTCACCTGCTCTTTTTGTTTGTCTTTGTATTTGCTTATCACATTTTTTTAATTCAAATTATTGAGATGAAAAACACCATAAAAGAATACACTATCTCCACTTCCAAACGCCTATAAGGCCTACTTGGTAGACAAATGACAAGGAGACTACAAAATAAATAAGTAGTGAGGCTGTCGAAGGAACACTGCTGCTTCCCATGATTAGGTTCCTTCGGGGGCCTTGATTATGGTGTGGGCATATTGAGGGTGATTTTGCTTAAATGCCGCCCAACTTCTATAGATCTTGAGCATGTGAGAAGTCGTTGTGGTTTTTCGATAGTGCCAACCAACTTTAGCGAATCAAGCGACTTTCCTATGATCTTGCAACTCTAGTGTGAATGTGGATCAGATGGTACAAAAAATATTCATTAGTACTGTATGTAAGTTGAAAACACATTACCCCCTCCTATCTTTATTTATTTATTTTTTGTTGTAGCAATTTTTTTCATTTGGCAAACTTATTTATAATTGCTCTTGCACAAAGATTATGGGTGAATTGAATCTGAATGTGTCACTTTTGTTGAAAAGGATGCCACTCATTAATCTTCTTCTGAGTTTCTCCTTTGGCTACGAAGGTGTGTGTGGCAGCCATTGTGAAAGGGAATTTGGAAGGTTGTGTGATCGTAAATCTCATGTTGCTGCGACACCCATTTATATGGGGTATGGAGAATCCAACCTTGAGCAAATCCAATACTCGCTCTGTTGAATCAGTCGAACTCAGGTATCAATTGGTCGAGTTGAGGTGTGAAGTTGCGGACTTGAAGAAAACTCTAGGCGAACTGAAGAATGAGTTAGTTTAGCTGAGTGATATGCGCCCGTACTTCAGGGGTAAGTTGAATCTACTCGCTTTGCCTAGTTTAAGGTTGTTAGAGAGTTTGTGTTGAAGAGACAACTTTGATCTGGCTTAATTCCGACAGAGATTGTTTTTTATGCTTGTATTGTGTTTTCCTTTTCACGTCTGTTGAGTTATTATACTTGAAAGATTTTTCTTGAATAATACGCCGAAGGGGATTTTTATGTTTACTATGAGGGAATAATGTCCATCTGCTGTTGCATAAATCTCTACTTTTTGTAGTGTAATTTGTTTCATAATATAAACAAGTGACCATCACATATAAATATTTAGGAATCTTTGGCTTATTCTTTTTTTTTCTGCTTTCTATTGAGATATAATTAATATTACATTTAGCATGTTATTCTTTGATGGCATCACATTTCTCTTTCTTTTCTCTACACACTTGTCGGATAACATTCTTGTCAGTTTGTTCTGTTCTTGGGTTAGTTTTCTTCTAGCTCAATTAGATCGTGAAGCTAGATCCTCTCTGGTAGAGTTGATCCAATGTTATTGAACGGATTGGTACATATTATCGAATGAACTACTTGAGCATGAAGATTGAAGGAAAGTATTCATCTTATGGCCTATACCCTGCAAGCTCGTGCTCGACAGCTATTTAATCCCGACTTTTTGAATTGAGCTAAGGAATTTGGAGGTCTGCCTCGGTGCATCGTTCAAATGTCGGGCCTTAGTTCGATATGGTCGTATTTTGGCTATGCACTAAATTTTGTATTTCTACAGGGCCTTTTTGATTGAGCTTAGGTAATCATAAGTGCGGTTGAGTTAAACTACGAGTATAATTCTGGTGAAGAGCAAACACTTTTGTCGGTAAGAAAGGAAAATATGTTTAATCTTTGATTTTGTTTGGTCTATAAATTACATAACCATGTTATTTTTTTAGTATGATTAGGTTTAGGAATTAGCAATGTCTTAAAAATTTGATCAGGTATAAAATAGATAGATGGATAGGCTCAAGGTTTAAAGTTTGAACCAGGGCTTAAACTCGAGTGACTTAAATAATAATTAATTTAAGTCATACTATCCCAAACTGTTAGACATGGCTCCCTAACAACGCAACACCCCCCAGGGGGCTCCGGCAATGACCCGGCCCTTAAAGAAGATTTGTCCCTTTTGAATCTCGCCGTCGATCCTTTCTTTGCGAGCGGGCTGACCGGAGAACGGTCAAACTCTGAGAATCAAGTCACATTTTTTTTTATTTGGTTTAGACACCTATCAAAATTGTTGAGTGATAGCTCGGAGAAAAAGCACAGGTATAGCAAGCTAACCTGGTAGTACATGAGCGTTGATGAGCTGTTGGTTTACCAACTCCTATCTGATGTCTGTTAGTACCAATTCTTCTTTCATGTATGACACTGGTACAATGGGAAGAACTAGTCAGAGCTTCTAATCGGATAACACATAGGGTTGTTGGATACGCCAACTTCCCTTGAAAGGATCGCAGTTGCTTCAAGATTCTACGGGGTGGCATTTCCAAGATGGCTTGAATCTTCTCTGGATCGATTTCGATTCCACGGTGCCGGAAAACGAATCCAAAAAAATTCCCGGAGGTGAGACCGAAGAAGCTTGGGCTTACCTATCTTGATAGGGACCCCCTAAAGGGAGCAGTTGAGAGGTTCCAGTCGAGCCGAAGGGCAAAAATTTTGTACGTGATCGTAGAATGTCACGTCGTCTCGTCCTCGCAGCATCGAAGAGTACCTATGCACTATGTTCTGGTTCACTTATAAGGAAGATCTAGTTGGCGTGGAGGTCTACGATGTGATAATAGAATACTCTAGTATGACCCGGGGAGAAAGATGCACAACTCAAAATAGAAGCAGGTATTTCTATCAAAAATTTCGAGGGCTAAAGATCTCTGATACTACCATCGATCCGACAGAGTGGAACGACCAGAAAAAGCAGTTGAGTTAGAAAGTCGTATGATAGGTGGTAACTATCTTGTACGGTTCGGGGGGTAATCGGCATACTCCGATCAGTGGTGGGAATCTTTGGCTCTATTGAACATACAGGGAATTGGAGGTAGCATTCCACCGATGTCAAGTCATTGACTGGTTCCTTTAGCCCTCTTTCTATGTGTTGGTGTTCTATATGACCGACATCAGACTCGACTTGTTAGATATT
The DNA here is from genome assembly GCA_003013225.1 of Phalaenopsis aphrodite. Classification (NCBI taxonomy): domain Eukaryota; kingdom Viridiplantae; phylum Streptophyta; class Magnoliopsida; order Asparagales; family Orchidaceae; genus Phalaenopsis; species Phalaenopsis aphrodite. The sequence goes on along the minus strand of NEWO01000233.1, from coordinate 206,581 downwards.
ATGGAGGTTCAGTGAGCACCATGCCGAATCTCCCTACCATTTCCTTCTCTTCCACTTTGGCCAATATGAGTTTACCTGGTACTAGCAACTTTATAGGGGAATTTCCAATCTCAGTAGGAGCTTTCCAAAGAAATAGCTTAGTAGCCACATTAGCAGCGCTTGGGATTAGGCACGGCGTATTCCCTTTGGCTATATAATCGTGCGGTTTCTGGGAATTTCAAACCCGATTTCCTCCATAAATTCTCCAATCCAAATGACAGAGAAGTTTCTATATTTCTACCTTTTCTTGTTGGAGGGGCGACCGTTCGTTGAACTACCAAAAAAGGGTCAACCAATGTGATCATGATATTGTAGGTGCTTGCGATGGGACGGATGCCACTTCCCTTATCAGTAATGGGTGACATAGCCTGTAGCAGAAGCTTCATTTTTTGATCCATTTCTTTCTTACCCGGGTGGGACCGAGAGAAAGAAGGACG
>NEWO01000233.1:188853-206022 GCA_003013225.1 Phalaenopsis aphrodite | reverse complement strand
AGCGACTCATGAATGCAGCCGGGTTGGACGAGCCAATAACTCGAACGCGTTCGGTCAATTTTTTGAGCAAGAATTACTGCGTGACCTTACCTTCACCATGATACGGACTCCAAGTTCTTATGGCAGAGCACGAAGAGTTTTCTTCAAGATGATGATGGGAATGGAAACCAGAAGCACGCCGGGTTCTTCGTGGTTCGAGATCAGACTTCTATATAAGTCACAATTACGTAAGCATGAGACTTTTTGGTAGTACCGGTGAACCAGATGGCCGCTAGAGGGAATCTGGGACGGAGGACTCGTAATATCTCTATAGATCCGGCAAAAGCGAAAGACCCCCTAATGTTAGGGGCTGACCGCTGAGCTCACTCTGGCCTCGCAGGGCGGGCCAGAGTGGGTGCGAGCTGGATATAGCTTATGGCTAAAGCAATAGGAGGGGGCCCAAGTAGAGAGAACAGTAAGGATAACGAGCGCGGAGCTTTCTGAAAGAAAAGCAAGGCGCTAGCGGGAGGTCGAACCAAGGACCTATGGAAGTCGGGGCTCGTCCCCGGTCAATATTGGATCAAACAATAGGGGACCATAGCACTGACTTTTTTTTCAAGACAATAGGGGGAAAAGAGGGTATTGTTCCCTACCGGGACAACGAACACTCTCAATGGATCCTCCACGCATTGTGCATACCATACCTCTTCCGTGCGTCTTTATCGTGGCGGGAACATAACAACAGCGAAAGACCCTGCCGCCCCGCCCAGTGTCTGTGTAGTGTTGTTTTGCGCTTCTTACTTGTCGAGACATCTTAACCCAAAAGATCTTCTATCAAGTACTCCTTCAATTCTAGCATATGACAATGCTCTTTTCTTGATCTGATGAGCTAATGACTTGTCTTGAGGTAACTTGCTCGTTTGTAAGTCATCGATGAACGGTTGTCGCCAATTGCTTATCTTTTCTTCAGTAGCTTTTTCTTCTACGGACACTTTATGCATATATTCCATATCGATTTTAGACAAATCCTTGTATTTCAATAGGAAGAGAGTCTTCCCCAGGGCATGCGAATTCCTTAGCGAGTTTCGTCAGAGCGTTCGCCAAAGAGTTCTCCTCATGGTACTCTGTATATCGTCACATTTGTAATTCGTTCAATAAGCATCATTGTCTATTGGTAAGACTGACTGAGTCTTGGCTTGAAAATCTTGTATGTGCCAGCTACTGATTTCTTCTTAGTTGAGAATCTCCATAAATCTTGATAGCCGTTATGTCCAGAAGGATAGCTAATTCCAGACCAGTGATCAAAGCTTCCTATTCTGCTTCATTGTTGGTACACAACTCTGACAAGTGCTAGGAATTACAAAATATTTGGCGGACGCTCTGGCGAAACACGCCAAGGAATTCACATGCCATGAGGAAGACTCTTCCTATCAAAATGCAAGGATTTGTCTAAAATCGATATTACGGTAACACTTAGGGTACTTATCCTAATGATGATAAATATATCTATGTGCGGCTTAGAAAAACAGGGACAGTATCAGTGTCTGTGTAGTAGCTGTTCCGTACAACGTCCTTGGAGAGCCATTGTATAACCACTCATCAACAGATGCTGCTTCCCATATTGGGTAAAAATGCAAACCTATAGCTGCGGAAGTAGGAAGAATGACACCTTAGATAATTTTGTTTCCATAAAGTAGACACCAGAAACAGGTTCACTAATACCATCAATATCGACTGGAGGGACAGCAATTAAGGCAATGATAAATACAAAAGTTGCCGTCAGTAAAGTAGGGATCATCAAAACACCAAATCATCTGAAGTCAAGACGGTTTTCAGTACTGGTAATCCAGTTGCAGAAGTGATCCCATAGGCTTGTACTTTCGCGTCTCTCTCAAATTGCGGTCATGGTAAGATCTTGGTTTCTTCCATTTTCAAGGACTCCCAAGCACACATATTAACTATAACTAAAGATGAGATAGATAATGAAAGGCTTGTTATTTCACAGTAGAATATGTCTTTATGCCAATGTCAACCACTCAAAATGAATATCGATAGGAATGACCAAACCTATCAGAACAATTTTCAAGAAAATAAAGAGTTCAAAGAAAACTCAAAAAAGAAAGATTTAGTATGGATTTATTGGTTGCCCGGGACTCGAACCCGGAACTAGTCGGATGGAGTAGAGAATTTTTCCTTGTTGCTATAGAAGAAAAAGATCCCTCCCCACTTGCAGTTTTCATTGCACACGACTTTCCCTATGTATATATAAATCAAAAAGAAAAAAAAATTACATATCAATATCGTGAAGAAAGTCTAAGAATTTTTACTACTCAGTTAATTTAACCACGATATATACGATATATAGAATCATACCTGAGCATTTCAGAACACAAATTCATGAATTGTTTTTTTCATTTTCATGAAAAAGTCTCATGAACAATTATGAATGATCCACCAGATCATTGATACAGATAATGTCCAAATACTCAATACGTTCTCTATGTAATTCGGGTTGGTTCTAGTTCGATGATCGTGCCGTTGACTAAGTCGCAGAGGAGGAACCGTAACCGTAAAGTTATGAAGGCCAGGAGGGCAGAGGCTGCAAAGTTGGCCCTCACCGAGGCAACTCCTCAGCCGGAGGAAACTGAAGTACCTGAAACCTCGCCTCTCCTCAGAGGGAGCATGTTTCATCCGCTGTCAGCTACAATTGGAGAAGAGAGCAACTATAGGATTGCTGCCGCGTTACCGCCACCTCATGGTCATGGTGAGGAAAAAGAGAAGTCCACACCACTCACCCAATTTCAAACTTCTTTGCTTCAGGAAAAAGAGAAGTCCCTGACATTTCGCTCCCCCAAGTACTTCTTGGGGCCCGGTGCCTTCACCTTAGTGAGACTCTGACGGCCCATCACCAGATGGACGACTGCTTTCTTCAACACTCCAATGTCTTCCTTCAACCCGTCGATAACACTCTGGAACCGATTCTTCAATGAGTGCATCTCGTTTCTCAACCCAAGCTCTGAGTTACCAATCCCCAAGACTAGCCTGGAAGCCTGTAAAAAGCCAGACCACTCGGGAACAAAAGGCAGTGGCACGAACAGTTGGTGGAAGCAACTTCTTTCCTTTCGTCTGTGATGTGCACAAGCTTTTGAACGAAGTTCAAAGAATGGGAAATCAAGCAAATCAAATTAAATAATGAAGTTGGGGCTATTTGGTTAAGTAATGGAAACTCAACTAAATTAAGAAATATTTCAAAGTCATCATTTCCTTTTTTTTTTTTTTGATTGTCTAAAGATTCAGCTAAGACCATTCCAACGCTCCTTTTTCGCCTTGCATAAACTGAACCCACAATTGGGAATGAAAGCTTATAAGCTTCTATAAATACAGATACACCCAATACATCAAAGCTCATTGTCCATGGATAATGAAAGACTGTTTCAACAGCAAAAAAAAAAAACAAAAACTAGAGCAAACATGTAATAGCAAATTTGGAATTGTACCCAAGCATCCCCCATTGGCTCTCTACCTAATTCATAACTAGGAAACTTTTATGGACCTTCCCTAAAATCCCAGAAATGACAAATGTCAAGATAGGAATAACTCTTGATATGATATTATTATAAATGCCCAGAAAAGATCGCATTCGTGAAACAGAAACATAAAACTATGAATGTGGAATAGGTTGAATTATTCCATTTGAATTGGAATTTGAAAATCATATAGAACTTCTTAGATGAAACAAGAAAAGATTTTTGATCCGCATAGTTGAGAGTTTGTTTGCTGTAGAACATACCTTGTTTCAAAATTCATCTACAATTATCCCACTTCTCTTTTTCTTTTTCTTTTCTCCTTTCAATTCTCTTTCTATATGTGATGTTTAATATATAATGCTATTATACTTAGTTCTTTTTATTTTCTATTCTACTTATTATCTTATATATATATTTTTCTATATTTTTGCACGATCTTATATGCGAAACCTTAGAAGTCCTTAGCGCCCACTTCCTGCAGGCTAAACCCTGCTTAATGAAGACTCAACGAAAACATCGCCATAGGATCAGAATGTTCCAGTTCAAAGCAGTCTCCTCCTCGCTAAAAAAGACCGGTCTTCTCTTATCTTACAAAGACGAAAGAGCTTCATCTCGTCATCCATAACTCTCCCTATCTCAATTCTTGGATGCGGGGATGAGAGAAATGAAAGAGGATCTTTGATTTCCTTCTAGATGCCAGATCGGTATTCTCCTATTCTCTATAGCTGTTAGCCTCTCTTTTTCTCGCAAAAAGCAATATGCTTCACACATGTTTATATTTCTTTTCAAAGCAAAATTGGCGCTGGACAGAAGGTTGACCGAGGGACCAGGCTGAACTAGCGCCTTTGCATGCAAGAAAAGGCCTAAAAGCGACTTGACTAATCAAATAGATCAAATAGGTCAGAGTTGCATTCCGGTCGTGGATGAAAGTCCCCAAAATAGATATCTAAGATAGAATCCCAACTCACTTAAGTGACTGAATCTCAACCACTAGTGGCTTAAACCTCACTCGCTGGATTCCTTGACTAACTTCTCTTTCTTCTTAGATTATTATATTCTAGCGCCTTTTTCGACCAGCCTAACTGGAGGGTTCTGCCACTCAAGAAAGTCAAAGTAGTTTTTTCTAGACCAGTTCTCCTATAAAAGGCGCTAGGTTAAGAAAGGTCTTTCTTGACGTTTCAGGTTGTCAATCGACGCCTCCTAGAAGCCTTTGTTCGTTCGATAAGAAAAGGAGGTGCGGAGCAATTCATAAACTTTCCTCGGGGGGCTCTGCCCATACCATAACTATCCCACTTTGAATACCAATTGAAATGAACCAATCATTGCAATGGACAGTGATGATCTAGATGAGGATGATGAGTGAGAAATGTCTGTTGTTTTCTATGAAACCACTTCCTTCAGGCTAACCCTTTTCCCTGGCTGGCACTTATTAAAGTGAGAGTTTTTCGCTCTCAAAACACCTGCAGGCTAAACCAAACAGTGTCAAGTGCACGGAGTTGTAGTCATGCATTCTGATGGGAACTCCCAATTTGATTAGTCAAGTCTCTTTTAGGCCTTTTCTTGCATGCAAAGGCGCTAGTTCAGCCTGGTCCCTCGGTCAACCTTCTGTCCAACGCCAATTTTGCTTTGAAAAGAAATATAAACATGTGTGAAGCATATTGCTTTTTGTGAGAAAAAGAGAGGCTAATAGCTATAGAGAATAAGAGAATACCGATCTGACATCTAGAAGGAAATCAAAGATTCTCTTTCACTTCTCTCATCCTGGTATCCAAGGATTGAGATAGGGAGAGTTTCCGAACCAGCTGAGTCTAGCGCCATATGCCTCCGTTAATCCAAGCAAGTAGTCTGATCTAGCTGCAAAAGTCGTTCTTTCATTCGCAGACAGGCCTAGCTTATAGAAGGTACGGTCAAACTTTAAGTTCCCCGGTAAGAGATATTTACAATTCCAGTTTATTCAGATAGCAGTCAAGGAAAGAATGAGTGGCTTTCAGAACCTAATTGGATGCACTGTCTAGTCTAGATCCCAATCATTCTGGCACTCACTTCCGGGATAGACTGAATCAGGTAGCAGTTACTTTCTAGCAAGTGACTCTTACTGATCTGCCTCTCCTAACTGCTTGTACCGGTCTTCTAATAGAAGAGAGATGGCAATCCAGAGAGCTATCCTGTCCCAACTTGACTTTTGAGTTAACTTTCTAGTGCCTTCTTCTATATAATGAGAGTAGTGGTCCCTGCCCATGTTAAATAGGACTAGCTATCAATGACGGAAGACATGCAAGAAAAGATTTCACTAGTCGGCCGTTTTAACTTCGTAATTTGAAAAAGTGATGATTTTGTGATTTTGAAAATAATTTAAATATGAATATAACTTTTTGATTTTTAAAAGTAATATTTTAATTTTAAAATAGATGAGAACAAATGGGTCTCACATTTTAAATAGTTTAGATGATTGAATACAATACTACAAGTAATACACTTATCTCGAAGAATAAATATATCACTTGTAATAGGAATTCAATCGCCTAAACTAAAAAATTTGTGACATCCGTTTTTGTCTGAAATATTTTATAAATAGACCAACAAGTTCCCCTACCTAACATAAAAATTAGATAAGATTTATTTTATCTGGGTTCCAGGTTCCCTACAGAAGCAAGCTCCTATAGTTAATTACATCTTAAATGACTGAAATCACTTAAGAAAACTCTCAATTAAGATCCGTGTTTTTGCTTTCAAGATTTTCAAAGTTTAGGATTTTCAATATAGGATATGAGAAAATCAAACGGGAGTGACTCAAATAGGAACAATTATTTAAGAAATCTAAATGGAAGAAAAGTATGAGAAATCACAGATCCAGGAAGAATCCCGGTGACTTCCCAACTATCCTATTGTTTGACTTTATGTCTTTGAAATAACATTGTTTAATGTTTGATCCTGCAATTTATTTAGAATTTAGGATTTATATTCGTACGATATCTAGTCGTGCAAATAACCTAAAAAAATAGGAGGATTTACACTGTACCGCACGGTAACATCAGAATCCTAAAGTTTTAGGACTTATAATTGCACAACAGAGTTGTGCAAAAGCCTAAAGGGTGATCCTATGGGTTGTTATTTAAACTAAATAAAATGATAGATGATGTGAAGATGTTTTGCTGTTGTAGATGCACATTGAAGTTGTTCCTCGTCGTGCTGCACAAGATGCACACTCCAAGCTTCTCGTAGCAGCATCTCCTGGTTTAGTTTTAGTTTTGAAAATGCACCTAACCACTAGGTTATCCCATACTAAGGCATGTTTTGTATTAAAACAGATGAAACATGTGATATATATAAAGAAAGAAAGAAATAATATTACATGTTAGGAGAATACTATAACAAACTAATAAAACAATTTAACAAGCTATGTAAAATAATATACATGCTAGAAAAATAACATAACAAACTACAATATAACAGACTAGAAAATGATATAGCAGACTATGCAAAACAGTATACATGACAGGAGGAAAAGTATAACTTGCTAAGAAATAAAATGCTGTAATGTAAATCAAACTTATATATTTGAGAGTCTTGCTGCTCCCTTAAGCTTAGCTAATATGCACTGTGTAAAAAGAGAAAGCACGTCCTGAAAAACTTAAAAAAAAAAACAGACAAGTCGTAGGGAAAAAACAAACAAATAAAATAAAATACAATATCACATATAAAAGATCAAGAATAGAAGTTTTATATGTGATATTGGGAATGCCCCCAATTGCCAGGAGGATATGAGTGTAAGACTCAAGCTCAAATCCCGGAGCATTGAGTTTCAATTTTGGTCAATTTATGACAAGAATTTCATTATTTGATTTAATTAATTCAGTCATGAATCACAATCTAGTGCAGCCTCGTGTCTAATGTCTTAATTAACTTATGAACTGAGGTAAGATGTTTGACTTCTTAGGTTTATTTGAAAATTAAGATGATGAACTCTCTCTCAGGGTGCTCCCAAGACCTAGGAAGTCAACCTTTAATTTGAGCCTGAAGTGTTCTAAAGTATCTAACTTCAATTAAGTGTTTTTTCACTAATCCTCGAACATCTTTAAATCAAACTTAACTCACTATCAGACTTCTAGAACCTAGGGGTAAACCTATAATTTTGGTAAAAGGGTTGTGAAATGTGCTTCAATCCTAGTTAGAGCAATTAAATTTAAGTTTATTCAAAGCTTAAGAGACTTAAATGCAAGTCTGTTGGTCTTTCAATCCATATTCCTAATTGTATCTAAACTCTCCATTTCTTGCAACTCTCAACTATTCTTCTAATTACAATTTTATCTTTCCTATACACAAGAAATAGTGAATGATTTACTATTCTATCTCCTCAGGTTTTATCATCTCGAAGAACCAAATTTCATTTTTAATTTTCTCTCTTTCTCTTTCCCTCATATTTTTTCTTAAGACCATGAATTATTTCTGAAGATAATTAAATCAAAAATTCTCATTTTTAACTTGACTGTTAAAAAAATACAAAACAAATGAAAAGAGGCATATCCACTTTTTTAAAACAAAGTCAAATCAGTAAAACCGGAAGCGGAATCGTAAGTGCGTCGGCCTAAAAACGTTTAAAACTTGTTAAAAAAATGACCGAATCAATCTCAAAAGTAGTTTTAAAAGCCTGAAAATATAATTTAAACATTCACGAATAAAGCTTCAGAATGTAGCGAATAAAACTTTAAAATGTAGCCCAAACATACCACTAGAAAGTGCTCCAAGGACGGTTCACCCAATCAATGAACCGACCTACACGGTAAAGGTGAAAATTCACCACATTAAGATTTGCTGCCGGTACAATGAAGGAGAAAACCAATCCCAAATCAAACATCTTCAATCATAAAAGAACTAAAGGAGAAGACCCACATCCAGAGGAAATGAGAAGAAAGCTAAATCAAAGCCAAACACGAGAGCCGAAAAACAAATCATCATTTAAATTAAATCAAGTCCAATACATGGGGAAAACAGAGAAATATTTTTAGCCTTTATCCAACTCCAAAGAGTCAAAACCGAGACCACCAAATGGGCCAAACAGAGCATATCTTTCCGACATTTACTGTAAGCATGAATATCAACAATAGAAGCCTTGATAATTTCATTCAAACATGCATTCGAACAAGGGACAACAAGATAAACTAAATATGGGCCCCAAAGACGTCTTTTCTAACTTATGAAATAATTTCCAGCATGTGCTATAGCAAGGGGCAGCAAAATAAACAAAATATAAGCCCCAAATATAATTTTTAGCTCATAAAAATGATTTCCAACATGCATTTTAATATGGGGGCAGCAAGAGAAGCAACACATAAGTTCCAAATATATTTTCCAGCATGTATTCTAATGAGGGGCGGCGAGAGAAACAAGATTTAAGCCCCAAATATATTTTCCAGCATGTATTCTAGTAAAGGGGTAGCAAGAGAATCAAGAAATGAGCCCCAAACACATTTTTCCAATTCATAAAATAATTTCCAGCATAGGAACAAAATCAGGCCCATCAAAGGGCTAAAACAACAAAGATTTTAGCCAAGACATGATATCAAAAGGAGCCAAATCGAGCCCAATCATATGGGGAAAACAAGACCCAAAAGATCCTTTTATAATTTGATTCAAAGAAGCCCAAAATGAACCCAACACATGGGTAAACCGAGCCCAACATATGAGCAAAACAAATGCCAATATCTCTTGTAAGGATCCATCTCAAAAAGAGTTAAAGCCGAACCCAACTAGTGAGCTAAATGAAATGTCATTTTAAACTATCATGAAGCCAAGACCGAGCCTCTCACAATGGGCTAAAACATAAAAAAATTTCAGCTAGCACTTAATCCAACATAACCAAAACCTTAACCAAATCAAGGGCAAAAAGAAACGAACAACATAGGGATGAAACTGAGCCCAAAAAACAAGAGGGGCAAAACAGAGGAAATTTCTAGCATTTGTTTCTCCTAAATGAGCTAAGACCGAAACCCACCACATAAAAAAAATGCTTTCAACATATGTTTCAAATAATGATAGGTAGCATGAAATAGATAAGCATGAGTAGATCTCTCTTTTCTCTTTTTTTTTTAGAGCCCCCAACATTCTTCAACATTCATTTTGAACATGAGTAAAAAAAAGCTTTGATAATCCACTCTACCATGTATTTCTAGAGGGGCAAATTTCATTTCAAAACCACCATTATGATACTTCCAAGTATCTCAAGCAAGAAGAACAAAGACAGCGCATTCATGCTCATTTTACTATTTATAAAAAACTATTCATGCTTAAATCTCAAAACAAGTCCAAATCTTGCTTCCACATGCTTCATCAGAGAGGAAGAAGTATTTTAATTTTTTGATACAATTCAAATGTTTTGATGCAATCCAAATGATGTAGATTAGAAGTGAGAAGAGAAATACCTCTTTTGTAGATTTAAAACCAAACTTTAACACAAATTTAAGAAAAATGCTCCCACAGAAACTTCCCTCCCAAATCCTTCGAACAAGAAACAATCAGCAAAACACCCGACCGGCCTTCCCTCTTTTCTCAGAAAATTTTCAACAACCCTCAGACCGCAGATGATGAAAAGAACAAGTAAGAATGAAATTAGAGGAGATTTTGGCAGCACCTCCCCACTCTCAGAAATTTCGGCCAGCACTGAACGACTCCTCAAGGTGGGGTTTTATATCCACAGGAAAAGGGGAAATGGGTCATTTTACCTCTGTTGGAGTGGTCGAATGAGGTATCAGAAGAGGAAGGATCACATTTAGGGAGGAGGAAGCGACCTCGAGAAGAAGGGATTAACCACGCGGCATACGCCAACAGGCGAGCCGGGCGGTCGAGCGGAGCTCGAGGAGGCAAGCTGCGTGCGCGAATGACAGAGGAGATGCCGGAGAGGAAGACTGAGCTCGGAGAGCCATGGCGCCACTCGATTGATCCATGCCTGGGTGCCGAGTCGCGGGAGTTAGGGCACGCCCGAGCCGCTCTCGGTCGAAGAAGGGAAAAGAAACACGCGACTGGAGGAATGCCGCGGGTTAGGTAAATAGAGATTATGTTTTATAAATATTATATAATTAAAAAAATAAGTATGAAAATACTTAATTTTTAAAGTAAAAATTTGATTGCACATTTTCATTTGTGCGTGAAATCATTACAAATTAGATGTCTTTTTCTTTAGGTAATTTTGACGTTCCGGGCGCGCTGGTGCTGTCCGTTTCGCCGTCTGAGGTCATTTTGACGAATTCATCGATTTGCATGCCACTTGTTCGTGCTCAGAATTATGACAACATGAGTGTTTTTTCCTACCAAAATTGGTGTCCCAGATGCGTTGGCGCAGTTCATTTCGTCATCGGGGGTCATCCGGAGAAGTTTGTATTTTCACCCATCCTTTAAGCTTAATTGAAGTCCGACCTCGTGCAATTTTGTGAATTTTGTGCATTTGGTTTGTGTATGTGACGATAAAGTCGTGAGGAGGCTTTCCTAGGGCATGAAATCCTATTGGGAACTTCTCAATGAGTCTTTACACAATAGCCCTTAACCGCTCGTACATAAGACGATGGTTTTGAGACCATAAATACTAGATATCACAGGAAAATAAGAAGTGTTTTGAAATTTCTAAAATGGTGGGTACCAAGTTTTAGTTTTCTAAGATGATTAATAGAAACTCCTAGAGCTAGATCCTAGGCTCTATGAAGAGGAAGGAAAAACCTCACAAAAATAAGGCCAACAAATGAACCCCCAATAGGTGTGGTGTGCTAAACAAGCACACCTCGCGTATTGGCGTTTACCGAATGGATTAACAAACCAAGGAATGTTCAAGTAGATTGATCGAAGATCGAACTTGACATACAATTGAACTTGAGCTGGGTTCCCAATTGGGAACCCATAGCTCGAGAAAGATTTTGTGAATGAATGAGTTGGGGATGAAGGGATCTGTCACATGTTTGCAGCGTTTGATTATTGTAAATTTAGTCGAGTGAAAATATCAATTTAAGAAAGGAAGTAAGGGGCCACAAACACGGGATTTACGTCAAAAATTCGGAGACCACCAACAAGGGATTTTTGTCGTAATATAGGAACTACCAACAAAGAATTTACGTTAAAGGAAAGCCACTAACAAGATGTTTACGCCAAGATTTAGGGACCACTAACAAGGGATTTACGTCGAAGGACCACTAACAAGGGATTTACGTCAAAATTTAGATACCACCAACAAAAAATTTTATCTCAAAGGACCACTAACAAGGGATTTACGTCAAAAGAGGGCTACCAACAAATGATTTACGCCAAAATTTAAGGACTACCAAGGGATTTACGTCAAAAAGAAGGCCACCAACAACGAGTTTACGCCAAAATTTAAGGATCACCAACAAGGGATTTACGTCAAAGAGAGGGCCACCAACAGGGGGTTTACGCCAAAATTTAGGGACCACCAACAATGATTTTACATAAAAAAGAATGTCACCAACAAGGGGTTTACGCAAAAATTTAGGATTTCAATATTAATTTAACTTATTATAATTTATATATACATATTTTTCAAATTTATTTATTTTAGAGGTTTTCTTTATTTTATTTTGTATCGTTCCTTGTTCATTGCAAGACTGAATTAACATCTAATTTGATAGTCTTAAATCAATCGCATCATATGACAAAAAGAAAACTTCATTAATTCTTCAAAATCTGGTATATCAAGATACAATCTGATCGTAGCATGATCTTGATCGAAATAAAATGTAGACTTTTAACGCCATATCTGTTGGAGTTATGTAAAAACTAGCCCTTCCTCCAAAGGTATGTTCCGGAACAAAAGTCCCCCTCACGTACGCTTAGAGGCGTGCCTGTCTCATAATTCTAAGGGTCGAAGTCCTTCAAGCTCTGGATCAGGCTGATTTCCAAACGACACTTTATTGTCATCAATTTTTCTGAAAGTAATTGATATTCTTCTTTGTGGAACTTTTGGCACCCAATGCTTTGCCAAATCTGCTCCATTCCTTTTGAGAACCAGGACTGAGCCAACATGAAGAGGAATGTCCATTGATCCACGAAATTCAGCTGGACCAACCACCCGTATCTCTTTTCCGAACATTATATTGCATTCCCTGACGAGAGACACAGTGCAGAAAGGCCTTACGAAATCGTGGTTATCAATGTGGGGTGGTATACAATCTCCTTATTCATAAATATTAATTATGCAGCTGTTTGGTATACTATCTGTTGGTAAAATACTCCATTCTACCTTCCTTTTTATCATTCTTTTCATAAGCGGTGGTAATGAATTTACTTTATCATGTCGAATAATCCCTGGGGAATTTCCTTCTTTGTCATGCGCATAATTATAGCAACATCCATATTGGATCGTTATCCTGCCCTTGCCCTTCATCCACTTTCGGGGCTCCGAATAAGTCTTTTTTCTCAACAGACTTTCTTGGCCTCTTTCCCTGAGATAAAAAAAATGCAGTTTACCATCTTCTTTTGTTCATTTTCCGAAAAAACGTTAGTGTGCAACTCTAATCTTTCCAGTATATTGCATATCTGCCTCGTACTCTTTCAAAATATTCAAAATTCTGCTTTCGTACTTTCTGGAACATTGTAAGTTCCTCTTCAGAAATTATTTACAATCTCTTGGGTTGAACGTACTGCGGGATGTATGGCTCCACATCTGGATGTTATTCACTTCTTTGAATCGCTGGGATCATGACACACTCCTCCCGAGGAGCATCATATTTCATGTATTCTTCATGTAAACCAACCAGAGAATATTTTGGCAAAGTAGACTCCATAGTTGGACTTGGTTGAACCTGCCTTCCTGCTGCAGCTTGAAGAGGAACATCCTCAATTATCTGCTCAGACATTTCTTGTGGAACATGCTTTTTTATTTATGACATCTTTAAATTTGAGAAAAACAAAGAAAACTATTATTATTTATGAGAATTTATTTCGTCTTGTTAATTTTTATTACAATGTTCTTGGACCCAGTCACTAAAAGTTAACACATCTGCGTATCATAGGACCTGCAACCGAGTCTCCTGAAACGTCACGACGCGTAATATTTTTTCAAGTATCTTCTATTAATTGGGAGCATTGGCCTTTCGCTTGGTAAGAACTTCCAGAATAAACCTTCTCAACCACGTACGGTCCTTCCCAATTTGATTCAAATTTTCCCCCTATCTTACGGTGTGTAAGAATATGCCTCCTGAGAACCAAGACTAAGTCACCAACATTGAAAATCCTAGGGCAGACCAGTTTATCGTGAGCATTGATCATTCTGGCTTGGTAGAGTTCCAAATTCTGCTGTGTTGCTAGACGGTCTTCCTCGAGGGCTTCTAACTCTTCCAATCGGAGTCTAACATTTTCCTCTGTTGTGATTTTGTTGGCTACTGCAATTCTGAGAGAAGGTAACTGAACTTCCAAGGTAAGGACGACCTCGGACCCGTACACAATTGCATATGGCGTGACCTGAGTTGGAGTTCTGACAGTTGTCTTGTATGGCCATAGAGCTTCTAATAACTGCCCATGCCATCCTCTTTTATTTTCATCCAATGTCTTTTTCAGAATCTGCACGAGAGTTTTGTTAAAAGCCTCTGTCAATCCATTTACTATAGGATAGTAGATGATAGAATATCTTCAATCTATTCCGTGCCGCTTGAAAAAATTGTTGATCTTTGTGCTTCTAAACGTTGAACAATTATCTGAAATTACCCTTCGTGGAATGCTGAAATGGTATACTATGTGAGGTTTGAAGAATTGAAGAACGTGATGCGCTGTGACTTTTTCTTAACGGTACTGCTTCTGCCCATTTTGAGAAATAATCTGTTGCAACGAGAATAAAACGGTGCCCTTTTGACGATGGAGGGTCTATCAGACCCACTATATCTGTGCCCTAACACTCGAATGGCCATGACGCTACTGTAGGGTGCAGCACATTCGGAGGTTGATGCAAGATTACTCCGTGTAATTGAAACAGGTGACAACTTCTGGCAACTTTCATGCAGTCGGTGATCATCGTCGGCCAGTAGTAACTCATTCTTTTGATTTTCTTCATTTTCGGGCCTGACTGATGAGCAATAGTCCTACATGTACCTCCTTGACGATCTTTTGTGCTTCTGACCTGCTTAGGCACCTCAGCCATATTGGATCGAAGGATCTTCTATATAAAACATCGTCCACTAAGGCGTATGACAATACTCTCTTCTTGATCTGATGAGCCATTGACTTATCTTCTGGCAATCTTCCGGACTTCAAATATTCGATGAATGGTCCACACCAATCATTAGCATATTCTGCAACTGCAGCCATAGTTTCTTCTACTTCAAGCTTCCGTAGAATTTCCATGTCGATTTTAGAAAAAAGTATTTGCCGTCCTTTCACAGTGATATCAATTGAATTTTCTGGTTGGCATGCTAACTCTTTCGCGAGTTTTGCTAAAGCGTCTGCATGAGCGTTATCTCTTCTCGGTATCTGGTATATTGTTACATTGGGGATTTGTTCCAACAATTTCATTGTACAATTAAAGTACTGTTCCAATTTTGGCTTCATAATCTTGTATTGCCCGACCACTTGCTGGATAATGAGCTGTGAATCACCAAATATCTCGATGTCCGCTATTCCCATTGAAATTGCTAACTTCAATCCGGTGATTAAACCCTCATATTCGGCCTTATTATTCGTACAAGGCTCTGTTAAATGGTATGAGTACCTTAGCAACCCTTGATCAGGTGTTATAAATATCAAACCAACTCCAGGTATTACTGTCCCTGAATCTTTATCCCTTTGTGATGACGAAACTCCATCAAAATATATTTTCCAACTTTGATAATTGGTAAGTTGTATATTCATTATTTGCTCGTCTGGTATATCATCGTTGAGAGGTGAATCGACTGGCAACGGGTGCGTTGCGAGAAAATCTGCTAAAATTTGTCCCTTTACGGCGCGAAGAGGTACGAAGGTTATGTCGAATTGCAATAGAATCATTGACCATCTCACTAACCTTCCAGAAAGTGTTGGCTGAGTTATTAAGTATTGCAATGAATTAACCCTTGAAATCAGGTGAACCTTATGAGCGAGCATGTAATGCCTAAGCTTTTGAGCGGCGAAGATTAAAGCTAGACAATGCTTCTCGATGGGTGGATACTTTACTTCCACTGGAATCAAACGACGACTTAGGTAGTAGAGGGCATTTTCTTTACCTTCATCATTAAACTGTGCTAACAGGGCACCAAGAGAGTCGTCCAAAGTCGCAGTATAAAGTATCAAAGGTCTTCCCGAAATCGGGGCTGCCAACACAGGTGACATCATTAAGTATTGCTTAATTTCTTCAAAAGCCCTTTGACACTTATCACCCCAGACATATTTAGCGTCTTTTTTGACTAGTGCCGACAAGGGTTTACATCTTCCTGACATATTAGAAATAAAACGTCTTAAATATGCCAATTTCCCTCGAAAAGATCGTAACTGCTTTAAACTCTTAGGGGGTGGCATTTCTAATACCGTTTTAATCTTTTTTGGGTCGATTTTGATCCCCCGATGACGGACAACAAATCTAGGAAACTTTCAAAAAATGACACCAAAGGCGCACTTTAGGGGATTCATCTTGAGATTAAATCATCGCAGTCGCTCAAAGACAATCCTCAAATCATACAAATGATCCTCCTTTTGTTTACTTTTAATGACCAAATCATCCGCATAACATTCGACTTGATTGTGAATGAGGTCGTAAAAAATTCTCGTCATGACTCACTGGTAAGTTGCTCCGGCGTTCTTCAATCCAAAGGGCATTACGGTATAGCAGTAAATCTCAATTGGAGTTCTGAAAGCTGTAAGTATTGCATCTTCCGGTGCCATCTTGATTTGGTTATATCCGGATGATCCATCCATAAATGAGAAAATTGCATCTGATGATGCAATGTCTACCATTAGCTATGGAGTTGGTAATGAGAACTCATCTTTCGGGCATGCTTTATTTAAATCTTTGAAATCTAAGCAGATACGAATTTGACCATTTTTTTTCTGACTGGCACTTGTTGGCTAACCATGTTGGATATTATTCTTCTCGTATAAAGTTAGCTTCTATAATTTCTTAACCTCAGCGGTGACCTGCTGCTCAATTTCAAGGCTCATCCTCCTGAGAGCTTGTTTTACTGGAGCCATGGAGTGGTCTATTCCGAGTTTATGAACCACAACCTCTGGCGCTAGACCTGACATCTCATCATAGCTCCAAGCAAAACATTCCTTGAATTCTGCCAACAACTTGATTAGGTCTGTGTATTTTTTATCACTGAGCAAAGAACTTATGAAGGTAGGTCTAAGATCTTCCTCTGACTTTAGATTTATTTCTCTTAATTTATCAACAGTTGACTTAATTTCTTTATCAAATTTTGGAGGGGCATCTTCTATTTTAGATTCCTCAGGATCATCTTCTTCTTCAAAGCAACATTCATTGGGATTACTAGTAACAACCAAGCAAAATTCTGTATCACTGATCGACCCTACCGTGCCGAAACCAAGGCCTTCTTTTGATTTAGAATCTCGATTTTTAGTATTTCACAATTCCTCGAAGAGTTGCAACCTGTCTTTTGACAATTTATCCGGTACTAAGCCACGTTGAGCAAGCTTTTTAACACACGGAGAGTAGTAATCAAAAGGTAATTCCATTAATTCATTT
>NEWO01000233.1:123326-187493 GCA_003013225.1 Phalaenopsis aphrodite | reverse complement strand
ATATTGATAGTTGAATTCCTTTGTTCAATAACCCTCCCAACTCTTCCTCGTCCTTGTCCCCGACCTTGATCTCGGATGCGAGGACTAAAAGAGTTTCCATCTTCTCGTTTCGGAGAAATGGTGGAAGATCGTTGAACCGACACCCAACTATTCGGCTCTTGTAGTATTTTTAAATCTTCACCTTTATTTGGTACGACATCTTTGGAGAAAACTGTCTTTTTCACGGGAGCGTAGTGAACAACATCTTCATGAATTCCGTTCTCATGCACTGAAAATGGCTGCAAGTCCCCTTTTATGCACCGCTCTTGTCCTTCTTCAAAATTCTTTATGCACTGGTGCAATGATGAAGGGACCATCTTATATTAATGAATCTAAGGTCGCCTCAGCAGGACATTAAAAGAAGTTTCTGAATGAATGATATGAAACTTTGCGGTTGTTACTAGATCACTAATTCTCATAGATAGTGTTATGGATCCAATAGCTCTTTCTCCTCTCTGGTTGAATCCTCTCAACATCATTTTATCGGTGGAGAACTTATGGATGTCAATGTCTAAATAGGCTAAAGTCCGTAGATTTATTATGTATATTGATGCTCGTGAATACACTAACACTCTCGAGAGCGTGAATCTTCCAATATTAACTGAAATATACAAAGGTCGGTTGTGGTCGGCAGTTACAAGCAACAAATCTTCTTCTGTGAAAGTCACATTGGGTTGTTCCTTTAACGAACAAGCCTCATCCAAGGAGTCGCTGGCCAAATGGGCTAAGCAAATATCTGGATCAAGTAGAGCCTCGATTAATGCCTCTATCATCTCCTTTGACAGGATCAAACATCATAAATACTTAGCTTGGCTGGGGACTTTCTAAGATGGGCCAGAACGTTGTACTCCACTTTATTACTCGTACCTCCAGTTTCTTCTTGAGCAGGTAATTCTTCCACTGGCGGAGTTGTCTCATTATGGGCAAGTATTTGTTTTCCTTTTACTCCCAGATCCGTTACTAGCGGTAATACTTTTCCTCTTCTCAAATAGACTTCTGTTATTTCTTGCGTTTCTTGAATCGGACCAGATGGTTTTTCTTTTGCCACAACTACCCATTCTTCCAAAGATGTCTTTGAATCTGAAGCTTCCAATTCAATTGCTATTGGATTTCCTCGGAATTCGAAGGAGAGTGCTTCACTTTCTGCACTATCATAGCCTGTATCGTTAGCCTCTTCACTAGCCATATTGACGAGTTCGTTAAGGCTTCGTATGATTTGAGGATCATCATAAGGATCGAAATTCGAATTAGATTGAATGTCAGTTACGTCATCACCATCATCACCAGAAACAGTAAAAACGTAGCCAAAATCAACCATCTCTTCATTGCAAATCCCCAGAGAAGTAAAAAGATGATCATACAAGGTTATCGGTTCGAGGAATTTCTCCCCCTGCATCCGAGACAACTAAACAAAAACGTGCAGCTCCCACGTTATTCTTTGCAATGTCGATCTTTTCTTTTTTGACGATTTCTTTCTTTTCTTCTTTCTTTTCTGATGTGACTGACAATTCTGGCTCTGCAGACTTTGGAATCTGACTGGAGGTTTGTGCGGACACAGCTTGAATCTGATTGAATATTTTTTTAGATCTGGTCCATACTACACTCCATCCATCATCCGTTGTGTAGGGATCAATCGGATCGACCGAAATCATATTTATGGACCCTTTTTCAGGTTCCCTCAAATATTCTTTCAGGATCGTTATGTTCTCATTCTTGCAGTTCCTCTCCAGCCAACCTTTGAAGCTGAAACAATTTTCAATGGTATGTCCGATCATCCTGTGATAAGGGCAATACGTGGGGTGATCCTTCTTGTCAACTTCATCTGGTCTCTTAGGTTCTGACAATATAAACTCGGGCCTCTTTACCAAATTTCGGAATATCTTGGACACAACCTAATCCTTGAAAGAGTAGACTCTGTTCATTCTATTTATCAGGGAAGGAGCTTGCCCCATGTCCGTATTATATGATCTTTGTTGAAACTGTCGCTGGCCATAGTATTGACTATTTTGTTGAGAATACTGAGCTTGTTGTTGATTATTCTGTTGCGGATGCTGATAATTCTGTCGAGACTGTTCAACTTGAATTTGAATTGGTTCCTTACCCCTATCTACTGCTGCCACTGTCCCGGTTTTCTTTTCAAATGTTTTCATTGGTTTTGATTTCTCAGTTTTCTTTGGGAATCCGAACTGCTTAATATCCTCTTGCAGGCTTGCGGCTTTGCTTAATAACTTTTCAAATATTTTAATAGTAAATCCTTTAAGCATGAAGATTATCGGACCATGTATGCTCTTGAGCAAAATTCCAATTGCATGTTGCTCTTGTAACTGTGACTCACATTTCATGCTTAAATTTCTCCAATGCAGAATGTAGTGAACTAGAGTCTTATTTGGCTTCTGTTGCTCGACCATAAAATCACCAATAGTGATATAGTGCTGAGCTCCAACAGACCTCTTGATAAATAAGTCTTCTAGTTTTGCGAAAGTCTTAATTGAGCCATTAGGCAATTCAACATACCAATCAAAAGCAACCCCTGAAAGACTATTCACAAACTGTCGGCAGAGCAATGCTTCACTACCCCTCGCGTTGCAGCAACTTGCCCGAAAGTGTGCAACATGCTGATGCGGGTTTCCAACTCCATCAAATATTTTGAATGTTGGCGATACAAACCCCTTTGGGTATTAAACTAAATCGAACTCCTCTGGGTACGACCTTCCTCTTAAAACTGATGATCCTCCTTTGGACTGAGCTAAAGCCTTTTGAACCTGTGCTTCCACTATTTGCTGAATGTTCTTCTCTGGTACTAGAATCTGAACTGGTTCTTTTTCTGGTGGATTGTTTTTGCTAGACGGGCCGGGGTCGTTTCTTCCTTCTGAAATGGGTACTACCTCTGCCCGATTCACTTCTGGAGAAATAGTTAATGGAGGTTGTGACTAACTTTGCAGTGTAGCGACGACAGCCATCGTCTCCTCCAACTTTTTTGCCATCTTAGCCATTTGCTCATTTCGTATTTGAATTTCCCTCTACAATTCATCATAGGTGCTCTCCTCTGCAGGCTGCAGAGCATCGCGCGACGATGAAGAGTTTCGGGTTTCATCAACAAGAATATCTGCATATCCCTCTTCCATACTATCTATCAGACTCAAATCTCCATTTTCATTATTCTTTCTTTGCTCCTTCGAGAGCTTTGCAATATCAAGTCTAAGTTTCTCCAGCGTTCCTTCAATTGAGTTTTCTTTAATAACTTTAAGATCAACTAGTGGACCCTGGCGAACTTCTGCACTCGTGTTAGATTTTGGTGTGACAACTTCCATTTTGGATTTGGGCTCTTCCTTGGGGTGAGAGCTTCTTGCACTTGCTAATGACACCTGACTAGGGCCCTTAGGTCTCCAAACCTTCCCTTGAAGTACTTATGACTGGAGATGGGTGTGTCTCGTTGATGTCATCAATACGACGAAGGGAAGTGGCTCCCCTAGTGCGCATATCAGATGCAACAGTAGGATTTGATGTGGCCCTCTTAATGTGTATTTGATGTTAGAGACAAGAATTTAAGCTTTCAAAGTAAATTAGGATGAGAGTTCAAGAATCGGACCTAATTTTAATGAAGGGTGAGGGTTGGTTAAAGTTGAGCAGAATTTATGGGATTGAACGTTAACCTTAACACAGTTACTGTGGGCTAATAGAGCTCACGCTCAGCTGTTTGCAGTTATTTATTAATTAGCTTATATTAGGAATGGTTGATTAAAACTACACTTCTGTGTTGAATGTATGTTTGTGTAATCTGTTGGTTGTCATTTTTATAATGTGTATTTTGATGTTAGATACTAGAATTTAAACTTTCGAAGTAAATTAGGATGGTTTGTGTTGACTCTGCAGGAGTTTCGTGGTTTCTTGAAGGATCTACAGGGCTGGGATTCCTTGCACAAGGACAGTAGCAACAAATCAAATGGTCGAGCAGAGAAGGCTGCAAAATCAGTAAGATTATTTAATTGTTTAGGGAGAAAGTATTTTTGATTTGTATCACTTGCAATATGCAGTTGGTTTCCCTTTTCTTTTTTACTAGAGAATGCGTTTTTATAATATGTTTAGTTATATTATAGTTTAAAATCGTGATGCCTTAAATTTGTATCGTGTAGCTGGTTTTGCTTCCTTTTTTACCAGAGAGTATTTACTACCTGTTCAATTATAATGCAGTTTAACATTTTGAGGTCTTAAATCTGATTTTTAGTACAGAAAAAAATATTGGCATGTGCAACCCATTGGACTATTGTATCTTAACAATATAAACTTATGAACACAGTCCTTGTATAGCATTTCAGTAGCTGGAAAGCTACTGGATTATTAAAAGTCGACAAATAATAGCCCATATAGTTCTAAATTAGATAAAACTCGTAAGAGTTTCTGAGAAGTTCGGTTTTAATGCCCTGAAGTTGCTGCTACCATCGTGCCAGGAAACTGAAAGCCAAAAATTATAATTGTTTTGGTTTTTTTTTTCTTTCAAAAAGATTATTTCGTAACCCTTCATTTAGTCTTAATTGTGATCAGTGATTTTAATTTTAAACGGATATATTTTTGGTCCTGTTCTGGTTGCTAATTTATCATCAATTATCTTGTCAAGTTGTTTTTAAACTTTTAACCTGACAATTTGTTCGTCAGTTTCCTATGTAATCTATCGGTTAAGCCCTCATCTATATAATTTGGATGCTACCATAGGACATACTCATGGTTCTTCCTTGACATCCACCCTCATCAAAAAAGAATGAAAATAAAGTAGTATTCGCAGTTGGTGTGTCTTTCTTACAGACATTTCACCGCAGGCTTCCTAACTTACTGTTGGCTTCGGGTCTCTCGCAGGCTTCTTCTCACTTCTGTCCAATATTCCCGCCAGTGACCCATCTGCTCCTTCCTGAGCAAGCAACAGCCTGTAAAGTCTTTGGACTCCTATCCTGCAGGAAGAAGCAACCATGAAACCAACATCTAGGAGCAGCCAGGAAACTAGCAGCTAGCAGCAGCCAGGAATTTTTTCAACTTTAAATGTGCATAAGATTTATGACAAAGTACAAAATTAAGAAGTTTAATCCTACTCAGATGGTTAGTTTTGAATCAGAGACCAGGAATTTTGTCTATATAGCCTCTGAACTCTCTACCTTTATCACAAATCATAAACTCAATGATCATGACTTCCTTCAATGGTTTCAATTTGTATTTGTGTTCATTTTTGGAAAAGGAAAAGCGGAACATCTCATAGGAGAGGGCTTAGTTTCTGAGCTCATTGATACTAATCATCGCACATGGAAGATTCAAGATCATATGGTTATGTTTTTGACTAATCAAATCAATGACCACTGAAGTAGAAGAAAATATCTTGCTCCACAAAATATCCAAAGAAATTTGAGATGCTACAAGAAAAACTTATTCAAGCACTGAGAATAATGTAGAATGGTTTGACATCGAGACCGAACTCTTTGTCAAGGAGAGCTAAATGTTGCATAATATTTCAATGATTTGATAAAGTATTGGCCTCAACTGGAAATGTCCACATAATGCCATCATATATAAATCCATCATCGAGAAGAAGAGAACTATCAAATTCCTAGTGAGACCAATTAAGGAATTGGATGAATAATAAAGCCTCTTTCATCTACTCATAAATCTATAACTGCCCAAAACTTTCAAACATTCCATGACATGTTTCATACTTAATTCTAATGTAGAATTTGGATTCTCAAAACTGTTTATGCAAATGAATATTTTAATTTTATTTCTTGGATCCTATCTTTCGGAAAATGGAATCATTCGTGTGAGTTCATGTGCTGACGCCTCACAACAAAATGAGATAATTAAGAGAAAAAAATAAACATCTTCTTTTGATGTCCCATTGAATTATGATTTTTCATAAAATTCCAAAAATATTTTTTTGGGGAAGCAGTCCTTACTGCAACACATCTTATTAATTGCATGCCTACTCAGATATTTAATTTCATAACACCACCTCATATCTTGATGAATACCTATCCTCACATCAGAGCCTCTCTTCTATTTTGATTTAAAATCTTTTAGTGTATATCTTTTATGCACATCCATTCCCCAACCTATAAAATTTTTTTCCTTAAATGTATCAAGTTTATTTTTTTCGGCTATGCATAGCCTCGGGCCTATTGTGTGATATAAATGTATCGCTTAGATTGAAAGGAAAATTTTATATGATGGTGATGAGACCTGCAATGCTCTATGGCGCTGAATGTTGGCCTTTAAAAGAGAAGCATAAAACTAAGTGTTGCCGATATGAGAATGCTTAGGTGGCTGAGTGGCTTTACACATAGGGATAAAATGCGAGATGAATATGTCCGCCACTGGAGCTACACCCTGTCATGGAGAGTAGATGTTTTAGATTCGACTTATGTTAAGAAAGACGGAGGTAGATCTAGAAAAACTTGGGCATATTGTATAAAAAATGATCTTAGTTTATTACAATTAAATGAAAATACGACACTCAATAGGATGCAATGGAGAAAAATGATTCATGTAGCCGACCCCACTTGTTGCTGTTGTTATTTTATGCTTCTAATAAAAAGGGCTATAAGTGCTACTCACCTGTTATCAGAAATTACTACAACTCCATGGACGTCTCATACTATCCCCAATATAATGTTTAGAAGAGTACAGATGAACATCAATGTTGAGTTGCACTTAATGAAACTTCCCAAACTATCCCTCTTCCACCTAGCCCTTCTATCTCCCAAACACCACTACATGAGGATGTCTAACCACCCAACTTGAAGCTTATAACAAAGAAATTTGTGCGTACATAAGGAATAAGAAAAATCTCGAGCAGGTAGAAGGCAACTTGCAAAGTCATAACTTCTCGAGCCAAAAATCTAGTCTACACTCATCTAAAATTTCAAGTATGGAGGAGTATCGAATTCATGAGCCATCTCTTTCCTCTTCGGGTGCTGATGAAAAGGGGAGCTATACTAAATATCCAATTTAGGAGTATTTACTAACAATGTCCCGAAACACGAGCAATTTCGAGATGTCTGTTGTTTCTCTCAGCCACTCTATTTTATTGTGGTGTGTCAATACAAGAACTTATATGAATTATGTTATTTTTAGATAGATAAGGGTCGGGAGTGGAGTTCCAGTAGTTTTTTGTATTATCGGTTTGGAGAATCTAAATATTTTCAAAAATTGGGCGTTAATCATGTTGTGGAAGGTTTCAAATATGTAACAGTTTCAAAATTTTTTTTTATGAGAAAGGTTAAGTGGTTCTGGTATAACCATCAACGAAGGTGACAAACTATATGACTCATTTATTTTTTAATTTTATTTTTGAGGGCCCCAGATGCCACTATGAATCATAGAGAAGGGATCTATTGATTTGTATTTCGGACTTGGGTACACTTGC
Source organism: Phalaenopsis aphrodite (assembly GCA_003013225.1). Lineage (NCBI taxonomy): Eukaryota > Viridiplantae > Streptophyta > Magnoliopsida > Asparagales > Orchidaceae > Phalaenopsis > Phalaenopsis aphrodite. The sequence continues at coordinate 180,052 of NEWO01000233.1, read as the reverse complement.
CAGTATGTTTATCAAGTTGACAAGTATCACACAGATTAAAATTATGCATTTTGTTCATAAATAAATGATGATACAATTTTTCAATATAATAGAAATTAGGATGCTTAAGGAGAAAATGTCATAACATAGCTTGACTATCGTAAGGAACATGCTCAAATACAAGATTTAACTCAGAGGATTGTGAATGGTGAGCGGTCTATTTTGAATCCATCACTTGAAATTCACACAAATTACTGTAGAAAATATAATTTTGAATCCAGATTAGTCAAATTACCTTGTGAAAATATAAGGGGACTAGTCTCCTTATTAATTGGAGACAATTTGTGAAACTCCTTGATTAGTTTTTTTCTCTTCCTATTTATGTTTATTTTTGAGAATTCTTCCCATGCTTTATTTCAGTAGGTGACCTCATGAGAAGCTAGACCAATGAGACAAAATCATGAGACAATTACGCCAAAATGGACAATATCTCAATGTGTAAGAGTTCGGGCTATTCGTTTATTTTGATTTGTGTAATACGTTATCTTATTCTTTCAAAGTAAATCCACATGGGTTTTTGAAATTTATACCACTCTTTCTGTAGGTTTAAGCTTTTAAAAATCATTTATTTAATTATTCATATACACGATTTTTACATACAATTTATTTTGTTAACAAAATCGTTTATTAGATGAAAATAACAAAAATACCTTTTTCATGTACTCTTGATTTTCTCATATTTTTTTTCATTAATTCCACTTAAATTGCCTTCCTCCCTCCACCTCCTACTCATCTCCTCCTAGCTCTTTCACCACCCTATCCACCCCTCCCACTTCTTCGAAGACAAGACCTTCCAGAATACAATATTATATAAAAAATTTAAGTTATAGTAAGTTATAGTACTTCATTTATTTGTTTTAGTGTGAAGTATATGGATAATAAGTTGTTGAAGCAAATTTAACAATTAATGGCCTTTTTTTGCTTTTAATCGTTTGTTTTGCTCATTAAAGATGGCAGGAAATGTTGACGAAGATAAGGAGCCTGTTTCAAAATTTCCTGCATCTCATGTGAAAAAGATTAACGAACAGGTAGTTTCTTCACGAGAAGACAGTGAGCATTTTGGTTATCTTAGAAATTCGGGTGCATTTGACCTGTCAAGTAGGTTCTTAAATGAGGAGAAGCTGCCAGACTCGACTTCAGAGAAGGATTTGGTAGGAATTCTTAGCATCTTTTGGCTAACTTTTTTTTTTCTTGAAATTGTACGCCTAAGGATGCGGAAGTAAATTGTTTTCTCTAATTTTCACCTTCAGGGCAATGAATATTTTAAGCAAAAGAAGTTCCTTGAAGCAATTGAGTGCTACTCAAGAAGCATTGCATTCTCTCCTACATCAGTTGCTTTTGCCAATAGAGCTATGGCATATCTGAAAGTAAAGAAGTAGGTTTTATATGTGCTGTTCATCGTTTCATTTGTCACATAATAGTGTGAAATTTCTTGAAGTTTTGTAATTTAGATGCTTGAAAACTATTTTATTGTTCATAAATTTAGAGGTAATGATTACATTCTTCTTTGACTATTAGTTAATAGCTTTATATCTGATAAAATTGTAATTCTAATTCTTTTTCTATGCATGGGCTGTAATTTATTCTCACACTACTTTTTTGCATTGATTTGCCTCTGAATCTCTTGCTTTGATGCTTTAAAATGTATAAAACAGATTTGTTGAGGCAGAGAATGACTGTACGGATGCTCTTATTTTAGATGATCGCTACGTTAAGGCATATTCACGTCGAATTACAGCTAGAAAAGAACTAGGAAAGCTTGAAAAAGCTTTGGAAGGTTGGCTTGTAGATGTACATGCATCTCTATTAATTTTTTTTTGTCGCCTCCATTGTGCAACAAATTAGAATGTCATACACTCAAGTAGGAAAAATTAATTGCAGATGCTGACTTTGCTGTGAGGCTTGAGCCAAATAATGCAGAAGTCAGAAATCAGTATGATGAAGTAAAGGCATTGTTGCAAATGGTATGATTGGAACCATCTCCATTCTTCCTATAGCATGATAATTACTGCACATAGTCATCAAAATTCAACAAATGTCTCTGTTTGCTATTTATGCATTTAATCTATATTCATTTGGGCCAATGTCGAAGGCTTTAAAAAAATTTTGGTGCTGCTGAAAACGGTTTAAATAGTTTCTTAGCATGAAGATTTCATTTCATTACCTATTTGGAACAGTTAAATCCTATCTATTAAGTGTTGGTTTTCCATTTCTAACCATATTCTCTTTCAACTTCTTCTGAGAATGCAGGATATTATATTGGGGATGAGCTGATTATTTGCGCAAAAGTTTAGATATATATTTCTTTCTGTTTAACATTTGATTTAAGAATTATGGCTATGGAAGTATGGTTCATAAATATTCTAATTGCTGTGTAATTTTTCTAATGAGAAAAAATCCAAAATTGTCCCCCGACTATAAGCAGGTATCCAATTTAGTCGCTGAGCTTTAAAATGCTCTAATTTAGTCCTCTACTATTAAAAATTGTTTCGAATTGGTCCTAAATAAAATTTTCCGTTTAATTTAACTGTCCTTTCATATTTTGAAGGTAATTCTGTCTATTTACAAAATTCACTAATTAAACACATGAAGGGCTCGTCGGTTCTCGTTAGAGGATTCATATGTAGAACAATCCCGCCTTAATCCTAAATCTTCGCCGCTCCACTCGTGCTGCTTCTCCTCTTCTGTTTCACCATCAATGGAGCAAGCAACTCAAGGCGCGTACTTAATCACCGCTTTTCCACTCGACGGAGCAGTCTTCATCTACATCTCCATTTGCATTGTTTGTGTCGACGACATGACTTCGTCTCCATCCGAGTGCAGCTTCTCCCCTTTTGTTTCACCATCGACGAAACAAGCGACTCAAGGAGAGTACTCATTCACTGTTTCTCCACTCGACGAAGTAGTCTCTGTATTTGTCTCCATACGCGCTGCTTGCGTCGACGACAAGGCTTCGTCTCCATCCAAGTGCTTGCACATCCCCCTCAATCAGCGTTCATTGCAAAGAGAGGCGGCTTCGACATGCGTCGGTTCAATCTGGAGAAGTTGTGACTCTAGTTAGGTAAATACAACACTATAATTTTGTGGAGAAAAGTAATTCGTCGAAGAAGAAAAATGTAATCTATGTTGCAAAATAAATTATTTAATCATATTTAAAAGTAGAGCATGGTGGAGAAATGGGATTTCACATTTTTTTTCATGTTTGTTTTAATCATATTTGAGAGTATTTAATTAGGTTTTAAGCACGATTTAGCTTAAATCCAACCAAACAACATATACAATAATTTCTATGCTAGATATATTTCTAAATAATTACATATAAGATGAAAATACCCTTTAATTCTTGAAGACCACTATTAAATTTAACGGAAAATATGATTTAGGACCAACTTGGAGCAACTGTAAATAGTCTGGGACTAACATCCTAAAACTCTGCGACTAAATTGTATACTTGTTAATGGTCGGGGGATTATTTTGGGCTTTTGCTCTTTTTTAATCAATGAGGCTACCAGTGCGTTGATATATATTTGTGTGTTAACTTTATGTCCATAAGTTTGTCAGTCATATCTGCTAACCTCATGGAAAACACAATTTGGCTATTCTCCGATGTATAGTGAAACTCATATTCCTTTCTTTTTCTGGCAGCTTGCTTATTCTTAAGGAAGTCATGCTCGTCTTTTTAACATTTTTGTTCATGTAGGTTTATTGTCATTATTTCTGTTGAATCAGTTAACACCTCCTCTCACAACAACTCCACATAACAACCCCTACAAAAGAACTTCACATGGCAAACAAAATTACAGTTCCAAACAACAATTCCTAAATTTTGAACGGTTATATCATTCTAGAAGATGATCTGGAATTGGGTCAATCACGTTTATTGGAAGTAGACAATGATTTCATTAGAATGACTGTTTAACTTTCTATTATTAATATTTTTTCATTACAATTTCCATTAACGTTTGGTGCCATTGATCCATGTAGGAGATTTCACTGGGAATATGTATTCATGGATTCTCTCTTGAACTAGAAATTTTGGTTTAGCTATTACACCTTAAATAAGGTGTTCCCTAATTCAAGCTTTGAATGCTTTTGTAAAATTAGAAAAAAAAAATATAGAGGGAGTGTAATGCCTTCAATTATGGTATCACCCTGTATGTTTAATAAATTTGTCCTTTTTCACGTACTACATTCTAGAGGTGGTATTAGAAGCAAGGTAATATCAATATCCTTCTGGTAGTTTTGTGAAAAAGATGCAATAATGACAGATGAAATTTAATGTTTAGTTTTGTCTGTTCAATGTTGGATTAGCGTAAAATTCATTATTGTTCTCTTAAGTACTTCGAAGCAGTTGGCTGTTTTTTGCGACCTGGTTTAACTTTGTTCTGTAGAAATTAAACCAGAATGTGTCAGCTGAAAAAAATTCAAGCACAGCATGAATAGAGTCTCAAATGGTATCTATTCTGTCGCTAGTAAAACCCAAACTTTGGGAGCTTCTGCTGCTCAAATAATGGCAGGAATGATTTACTTATGCTCTTCGCTGATGATTATTAGTCATTTTGATTGACATACATACATACCACATAATTCATATGTATTTATATATCTAATAAGCTTTAAATTTTAAGTTTGTAATTCTCAAATCTTTCATATCACATAAATAAAACTATTACTATCTTTTGAAATGTGAACCACACCTTTTTAAGCACATGTAAAGTCGCATGGATGCAAAAATCAAAGTTTAGGTATTAGATGTGTATGCCCTCTTTTTTTTTTTCTAACTGTAGACACCCGTACAAGCTAAATGCATGTCATACAAGTCTAGATGCAAGCTTTTACCTTAAAAATGATATGAGATATTTATTGAACTGATTCTAACACCATGAATTTTGATTGCATTTGAATTTTGCCTGATTTAATAATCAATGAAGTAGATGCTAGCCCCAGCTTTTTTGCTGTTGGGTACATTTACAAAACCATGAGAGTATGTACTAGATATTATTAAACTTGGCAGCATGCTTGTGAAATTCACCATTTTCTGTTACTTATTAATTTCCGCTCATTGGCTCAGCAAATCTCATAATAGAAAGCCTTTTGTAGCTATATGGAAGCATGCATTTTCCATCCATTTCACCCTATAATCTTCTAACTTCTCATGTTATAACAGGCGTGCGTGGGGAATACTTCTAACAATCGTGCGATTTCTCTTGATAATATGGCTAAAGGACGTTTCATCACTGAAAGCAATAATGATTCACGTTCAGTTAATGAACAAGAAAGTCTAACATCAAAATTGAATACCAGAATTGCTAAGGTATATGGTAAAACTGTTAGATTTGGCTAAAATTTTTTGTTTTTTACACTTTCGGGCAATGTATGGTAGATTTTGAACATTTTAGCTCATTTATCTAAAATGTTTATTAATATAGACAAGAATAGGAAACAGTCGTCCATGTCAAATACGGTGGGTTGTGATGGGTGAGGATGATGTCCTAGTGGGCAGTTGTTGGTCGGCTGGCTTGCAAATAGATGGGTGGCATAAGCTATTGATTTTTTTTATAGTTTTTGCTCGAACTCGAAATAGGTTATGGTTATAGCTTATAAATCAAAACTAACTATTAAATCAGGTATGAATTTGTTCACTGTTTATTGTTCGGTATGTTTACTTAAAAATCTTCATCAAACATGCGTGTTATCACACGTGAAAGTACAAGTTTAATGTAACTATCTTAAATTTATTTTCATAATTCTAATTTATGACGAGTACCATGATTATTGAAGGCAGAATTGAAGCAGTAGCTATGTTTCTTATATAGTTTATTTTAGAGGTTTTAGGTTTGGGTAATAGAAACAACCTCTTCACAAATACGATGGTGAAGGTGCATGAAACACTCCCTCTTTAGAATTTATATTAATTGACTCACTTTGCACTGGAATTCTCTTTTTAACTATGGTTATTAAAAATACAATTTTTTCCTTGTTTTAACATGTTTGTAAAAACTAAAAGTATAATAATATTTACAAATATAATCAAAATAATGAGCTAGAACTGGGATTGAAATTATTGAAGCTACCAAAATCTGTCCTATAATTGATGGTTAAAATCCGCAAATCTATATGTTGAAATTGTGGAATTACTATTGAAAAGAAAACTTGCAAAGGAAGCCATGTAACTAATATTTTTAAAAGATTCTTCTATAGAATCACAAACTCATTGATGAAGTATTCAGTGATCTATTCAAATCTAAATATGCCAAGTAGAAAATAAAGTTATTTATTTCCAAATGTTTATTTATGGATTGTAAATCGATTAGATTATTTTATTGATTGATGGGATTTATCTTAGTCATATTTTTATTTGTTGTTATAATTAAATCTTTTCCAAATTACAAATGGTGCACATTTAAAGGCGTATTGTTAAGTTTGCGGTGACTCATAGTTCTGCACCCCTGAATTTATCTATGACTAATATGCCACCAAAATTTAATATTTTTCATCAAACACGAACAATGGTTAAACCAAGTTCAATATTTTTAGCAAGTTTTTTTACTTTAACTTTTTTATAAGAAATGAATAATAATTGCTCACCTGAGGCTGCTTTATTAGAGGCAATAACAACTCTGTAAGACCTTGTAGGATTATGTTACATCAGTGCCTAAGCCTAAGGGTAATTTTGTATTTTATTATGCTATAAGGTTAATTTAGTCTTTTATTAATAATTACGATTTGGCATAAATAGGGCTAATAGCTTAGGGTTCGGGCTATGCAGAAGATTGTTACCTTGAGAATTTGCATTAGGGTTTGAGAGATTTCCTACCTCTCAAATTGTAGCATTTGGGAAAGATCGTCTACCTATTGAATTGTAGATGTGTATCCTTTTGGTGTTGTATTGTTTGAGTTATTGAAGAAATAAATTTATTTGGCCCTAATTTTTATGTGGAATTCTTTACCGGATCGTATCAAATTGATGCCAGAGCATCCATCTTTATGGGAGATGCAAACAATTGGATCAAACCAGAAAACAAAGATAGGAGGCATGATCGTGGGTTGCATTTACTTCGTTTTATCATTTTGATTCATCTATCTGGGAATTATAAGGGATCGTGGCATACATTCATCTCCATTGCACCAAATTGCATGACATAAAATCTATATAAGCTAAGCTGGGAGCCGATGGGATAGCGGTGTACAGGGACCATAACGATACAATTAGTGATTTTAGCTAGCTTGGAGGCCACCGAAGGCCACCGACTGGACTGTCGTTGCCTTTGTGATCGAACCTTGCGATAGAGTCACAAATCAAGCTAACAGGGAAGCCGACAACAGGATCATGATGTACAGGAATTCCTTGTGAGTTTAGCAAAAGTCTGTGATAAAAAATTTTCATGGGAGTAATGGCGGCTAAGAAAGTGGATGCCTTAAAGATGAACTAAATCAGACCTGAGATGGAAGAAATGTTTTTCATCATAGAAGGAATGTTTTTCTCCATAGACGATAGATTTGCTTCCATGAAAAATTGATTTAAGGGCCGATTCAAGGGATTAGAAGAGTTGATAAAGAGTCTTATTGAGATGCAGCTCGAGATCCTGTTGGCTGTTTGACTATAGACATGTAGATATCTTTCTTGCGGCACACACCATCAGGCCATGTAATTTGAAAAGTTTAATATAAAAGCAAACATGCTTTAATTGAAGAGTGTAGGATATCTTTCTTACATGTCTGAAACATTCTCCCAAGTAATATCTTTCTCTGATCCGTGCTTCAATAAAATTTTTACAAATGGAATCTACCAAATACGAAGTTTCTTAACATCAACCCATAATCCTTTCAGGCTCCTCAGTATATCAGACTTTATCTCCACTTCATATATGAAAATTCTATTAGACTTATTTGTAATATACTTTCTAAGTGAAGATATATGGAATTATTATTGTCTTTTTTGCATATGAACTAGAAAAGCCAATCGGTAACCCACATTTTTAATCCTCTCCACAATCTCATATGGACCTAAATATGTTGGATTCAATTTTCAGTCTTCTCAAAATTGCACACCTACAATGGACTGTCTTTGATAAAGTTAATTTCTCCGGTTCCAAACTCTATTGACCTGTGCTTAGATCATAATGTTTCCTCTGCCTATCCTGCATTGCATTATATCTGTTTTTTATCATTTTAATTTTTTCAGTAATATCATCAACCAAGTCAGCTCTAATGACCTTTTCACCTGCTTCAACCCAACATAATGGTCTCGTGCACTTTCTTCCATACAAAGCTTCATATGAAGACATCCTAATGCTAGCCTGATAACTATTATTATGAGAAAATTCTATTAAAGTTGTAGGTGATTCCCATTCTCAATCAAAGTTAAGGACACATAACCTTAATAGATCCTCCAAAGGTTGAATAGTATTTTTTGACAGATCATCTATTTTAGGGTGAAAAGATATATTACAAGTCAATCTCGTGCCCAAAGCCTATTGAATTTTCTTCCACAATCTGGAAGTAAATCTATCATCTCTATTTGAAATAATAGACTTTGACACTATGCAACCTTATAGTTTGTTTCACATATAATTTGGCTAGCTTTTCGGTAGGATTTGTCTGTTTAATGAGTAAGAAATGAGTAGAATTAGTCAATCTATCAAAAGTTACCTAAATAGCATCACAACTCTGTCGTGATTGAGGCAATCCAATCACAAAGTTCATAACAATTTAATCCCATTTCCACTGTAGACTTAGGTTGTAACTAACCTCGTTGATGGTGATTTTTTGCTTTTACTTGCTAGCATGAAGAACATTTAATCACATACTCAGTAACACTTATTTTCAACCTTGGCTACCAAAATGTTTTCTTGAGATCCTGCTAAATTTTATTACTTCTTGGGTAAATAGTATAACCATATAAGTGTGTCATCTCTATAATTTTGTCTCAAATTATCAACATTTGGAACATAAATCTTGTTTTTATATTTCATTAAGTCATCCAAGTCTAACACATAATTCTCCAAACTGTTTGCCTCAAGTTGCTCCAGGATTTTTTGAAAACTGCTATCTTTGGCTAAAGAATTTCTCATTCCGCCTTTCAGAGTAAGATGCATTGTCAACTAATTTGATTTGAACCATATTGTCATCACTAGTTAATTACAGATACTTTCAGCTTCTCTAAATCTTTAAGTAATTACTTTTGCTAAGTAAATAAACAGTTCAAGTTATCTGAAGTCTTACTACTCAATTTATCTGCCACCACATTTGGCATCCCTGGATAATACTGAATATCAAATCATAATTTTTAATAAACTCCAACCATCTGCTCTGTCTCTGATTCAATTCTTTTTGGGTGAATGTATAATTTAAACTCTGATGATACATAAATACTTCATCTCTAATACCATACAAATAATGTCTCGATATTTTAAGTGCAAATATAACTGCTGCAAGCTCGAAATCATGTGTTGGTTAGTTCATTTGTCTTGAAGCATAGACAACGCCCATTCAATGCTGCATAAGTACATATTCCAACCCTTCAAAAATGTATCACCAAAAATCTAAAACCCATATGATCCTAAATAAATAGCTAACACTGGAGTAGTCATCAAGAAAGACTTTAATTTTTGAATAGCCTCTTCACAACGATCTATCAAATCAAACTTCATTGTCTTTGGAGTCGATTTGGATATTGGCATAACAATTTGTAAAAGTTCCTCTACAAATCCCTTATAACAACAAGCCAAATCTAAAAAGAACTACTAACCTCAATAACAATAGTAGGTCTTGATTAATTTGTAATCGCCTTGATCATATTCTGATCCACATATATGTCATCTTCACTAATAATATGCCAAAAAATTGCATTTTTAAGCTAAAATTCATATTTAAAAAAATTGGTATATAGTGTATTCTCTTTTAAAATCTGTAGAATAACATACAAATGATCTGTATTGCTGGCTTCATTAGAGCTGTCAAAATGGCTTGTTGTTCGTGAATAACTCGTGCTCGGCTCGTTCGCTATGTTAACGAGCCGAACACGAACACAAATTTTTTTGTTTTTGTTCGACTCATTTTGATTCGAAATACTACTCATCAATTGTATATTTATATATATATATACATACATATATATATATATATATATATATATATATATATATATATATATATATGTATATTAATGAGTGATATTTTTAAAAAAATTAATTGACTACAATGCTACAAGGATTTATAATTAATTAAAATTATTAATTAAAAAAATAGAATAAAAATTATTAAATTAGATTCAAATGATGTTTTAATATAAACAATAATTTTTAAATCTTTCCCCAATCCTCAACATCTTATAGCTACGTGATTAGGTTGTCAAAACGACTCTTTGTTCGTGAACAACTTTTCTTCGGCTTGCTAAGCAAACGAGCCGTACACGAACACAATTTTTGAACTCAAAATATAAAGGAGCCGAACACGAGTTGAGCCTGGGCTCGATCGTGTTCGACTCGTTTACACCCCTAGGCTTCATCCCTTGAATACACTAGGATACGTTCGTAAAGACAATCACAAAAGTGAATACACTAGGATACGTTCGTAAAGACAATCACAAATGTTTCTAAAAATTATCTCAAGACCATCAACTCTATATAAATTGCTAGAGCATTAGTCAATCAAAATAACATCATGACAAATTCATGGTGCTTATATCTCACCTTGAAAGCTATCTTCGTTATATCTTCCTTCTTATTGCTCATCTGTTGATGGTTTGACTTTAGATTAATCTTTGAAAATACAGAAACTCCTTCCAATTGATCAGACAAGTCATCACTCATTAGTAGTAGATACTTGATCTTCAGAGTGCTTTATCAACTCCTTATAGTCTATACACATTTTGGAACTCCCATCCTTCACAAAAAACAGCGGAGCTTCTTAAAATGCTAGGTCTGGTGAACTCTTTATCTATTAATTGCTGCAATTAACTTTTCAACTCATGTATGTCCTTAGTTGTTATTTTGTAGGGTGCCTTGGATAGTGGTTCAAAATCTGGTAGTAGCTCAATAGTGAAGTCAATCTCTCTCACAGAAGGTAACCCTAGCAAGTCATCAAGTAAACTTTTGTATATTCACATATCAAATTAATATCACTCAAATGGTATGCTTAGACGCGTTTGTCACATGAGCAAAAAAACTTTAGTTTCCACAATAAAAGTTTTATTTACCAAGGTACACTTGTTTTGATAATTTTTTTATTGCAGTCAATTATGATAGTTTTCAGAAACTAATTCACTGTCTAAAATTCCGCGAAAGGTAACATAATTGTGCATCAAATCCTTTCCACTAATGATTAGCTTCACCTCATATAAATGTCTACTTTCTATAAAAGTATTATTTTACATTCTAAAAGATATTATCACAATCAATAAGGTGATCTTCAATTGCATCACTTTAACCAATTCCTCTGTTATAAAGCAATCTGATGCTCTTAAATAAAAAAAAAAAACTCCTATTGGTTTATTCTGAAGATATATTATACTTATTCTTAAAAACCATTGCATTGAATATTTTATTAATGTATTTAAATTGTTGTAGGATATTATGAATGACATGACATAACATGAGTTTTAATATAATTAAATTTGCAGTTAGTTAAAAATTTTTAAATGTAAAACATACCTGTAATAAATTCAAGGGAGTTAACTTTCTGTTGTAGAATGCATAAATCCTGATCTTCTACCGGTTCTAACTAGAATTTATCACTGATATTGGAGATTTAGTTGCTCTCAGCCTACCAAAGCTCTTCTAGGGTGGTGCAACACTGCCCCTAAAATCTGCTTGAGCCCTTTGTCCAAATCTTAGGCAATTCTGACGCAAGCGCTGAATTGGCGCCCGAGCACGGACGCTTTGTTCTTGTGGGTTAGAAGACCCTCAAAGCTTTACGGAAATTGTATGCAAAATCAGACCGCGATTCCATGCGGAGGGACTTTCACGATTTAGGTAGTCACTTCGCTAGTTCGCCTCACCTATCTTCGTTTGGGTAGGGTTTTCTGGATTCTTCTTGCCTTTCCACTCTCTTCGTTTGTGTAGAAGCTTCCTCCGTTTGGGTGAAGCCTATAAATTGATTTATGGGGAGTCAGTTTTAGTTGTGTTCGTTCTCAAATTCTTATGTGGAGTTTTTTCCACCTTGTGGGTTGTATTCGAGTAGGTGTTGGTGCTCTGGCTGTATTCTCTCTGAGGTGGTGATTGTATCCTTCTCTTTTACCTTCCACAAACTTTCTCCTTCTCACTTCTCATTCGTCGAACTCTCCCTCTGTCGCCAACACACTGTCATTCCCTTTTTACAGATTATTACCGCTGTCCAGCCTTCTGATCCCCTTCTAATCTCCCAGCCAACCCACTGCCTGCTACCGACCACTTACAACCCTCCCTAATTGCGGTCTTACAACTTTTCACCTTCCCTTCACTATCACCTGTCTCCCGTGACTGCCATCATCCCATCCAATCATCCATATCCATCTAGCCGACCTCCAACACCCATTGGGATATATTTAGGAGTGCTTGCGTCGTTTATGTTCTGTATTGTTGTGTTTTGTTGTAACCCCCATTTCTTTAATAAAAGTTTGTTTTTGTGTTTTCACTTTTTTTCTACTAGTTTTGGTATTATTTGGTATCAGAGCTAGTCAAACTCTTGTCCCTTCCTAGGGTTTCCTAGCATCTGTCCCTAGCCAAGTTGCCGCCACTAATTTTTTTTCCTTTCGATTCCCAACCCCAATTATGCCACTGCGAAGAGGTACACTGAACTCTACCCGGGAAGAAATTCAATGAGAAATACGTCTACAATGGAGACTAGTAGAGCTGGATGATGGAAACCAAGAAGAGGTTTCCTTCGACTTTGATCTAGAGAGTCAAAAGGCAGGCAGGGATGAGCAGATAAATCCGTTCCACGGAGAAGATCATAATGAGGAGGAATATTGACCACGCCGTTTTGGTATCCAATAACAAATGAAACCGAGGGAAGAGGCCCCTTATGGAGGTCAGTGAAACTTTGACATCAAGATAGACCTCCCAGAATTTGAGGTATGGATCCCAATGAGTTTATCGACTGACTGCAATTAGTTGAATGAATTTTTGAAAATAAAGATGTATCAGAGGATAAACAAGTCAAACTAGCTGCCATTAAACTAAAGAAAACACCTTCTTATGGTGGAAGAATCTACAAAAGCAGAGGAAAAGAGAAGATAACTAAGAGGGAAAACATGAAAAAGGCAATGCAGAAAAAGTACCTCCCTCCCCACTATCGCCAGGATAAATTTCTGAAACTCCACAACTTGCAGTAGTGAGATCTTTCAGTTGAGGAGTTCATAGCCCAATTCGACCACTTGCAGCTGAAATGCGAGCTGATGGAGTTAGAGGAACATACGATAGCCAGATATCTCAGGGGTCTGAAACCTGCCATTAACAATGTCGTATAGTTGCAACCATACTGGGTGCTAGGGGATGTCCACACATTAGCCTTGAAGGTGGAAAACAACAGAAGCAGAACTGACAATAATCATCTTTCATGTATCAACCTTCAGGCAGGCTATTACCTACATTTACCATGACCGATAAAGATATCTCGAGGACATAGGTAAGCCCAGACGGGAGAATGACACTATAGATCAAAGCAGAAAGAAACAGGAGAACGGTAGCTCCTCCAACACGGTACCGATCACATAGTCTCCAACTGTCCCACGTGCAGGGTAGTCACACTCACAGGTCGATGCACCGTAGAAGAGATAAGTGACAAGGAGAAAGCTGAGGAACATGGTGAGGTGTATCAACTCCCACCAGATGAAAAAAAAACACTCGTGATTCGACGAATCCTGCAGACTGAGGACACGAGGGATCCACAGTGACTTCACCACAACATATTCTACACCTGCTGCACAGTAAACGAAAAGTATGCTGCTAATCATCGATAGAGAAAGAAACAAAAATGTGGCATCGACATAGATGGTAGAGGTTGGAACTTGCGACTCAGAGACATTCTCAACCATATTCACTAATATGGCTGAAGGAGAACCAGGTCAGCATCAACTAAAGATGCTTGGTAGTTTTCGATCGGAGGCCAGCTACAAGATCAGGTGTGATGTGACGTAGTTCTTATGAATGTCTTCCACCTTTTATTGGGACGACCGTGGCAGTTTGACCGAAAGACTCATCACGCCGGATATAGAACGTATTATTTCACCAAGGATGAGAAGCACGTCACCCTCCTTCAAAAGAGCTCGAGATCACAGGATCCCTTATCAGCAGAGCAGCATTGGTGAAACCAGAATTAGTTGCGACACAGAATAAGTTGACCGAGATACCGGCTCCTAACACAAGACAAATACGACAAAAAATATTTCAAGGCCTTACAGTCGATACTGCTTCGCCAACTCCAACACAGGGCGAGAGGGTTCAGGCCACTCTCAAAGCACACAAGACTGAACCACCTGTAAGCATCTACTTTGGAAAAATTCAACATTACGTGTGGGGGACAACCCCAAAAGATGGGATTAAGGTGGATGTTTACCCTGAGGTACCTTGAGATACAACGCAACCGCCAGTTGGATCCATGGGTGATTGGCGATAAAACGTAAGCTTCCATCTATGAAGTCGAAGCTCTCAAAACCACTAGGGGACTGATGTAGGCGTTGAATCAACGCTCTAGTGCAAACACTGAATGCGCTCCGAAGCGGAGTGCTTCGATCTCGTGGGTCAGAAGACCCGTGGCTTCGCGGGAACTGTAGGCAGGATGAGAACGCGATCCCACATAAAGAAGGGAGGCGGATCACAAACTCTCGCGATCTAGGGAGTCGCTTCATTCAGGTAGTTTTTTATGATTTCTTCTTGCTTTCCCACCCTTTTTCTTTGTGTATAAGTTTCCTTCATTCAGGGGAGCCTCTAAATTGATGTCCTCCGTGTTGGGAGTCAGTTTTGGTTATGTTTGTTCTCAGATTGTTGTGTGGAGTTTTTTCTCTCTTGTGGGTTGTATTCTAGGAGGTGGTGATGCTCTGGATGTATCCTCTCCGACATGGTGATTGCGTCCTTCCCTTTTACCTTCTCCAGATCTTCTCCCCACTTCTCATTCATCGAACTCTCCTCCGTCACCAGCACCCTACTGTGCTCTCTTATGCAGGTTATTTTTGTTGTCTGACCTTTCGAATCACTTCCAAACTCTTCCTAGCCACCCCACTGCTCGTCGTTGATCACCTACAACCCTCTTTATATGTTGTCCCTGTAGCTCTACACCTTCCCTTAGCTCCCACTCGCCTCCCGTGGCTGCCATCATCCCTTCCAATCATTTCTGTCCATCTAACCGACCTCCACCACCCATTAGGATATATTTAGGAGTTCTTGTTTGTGTCGTCTATGTTTTGTATTGTTATGTTGTGTTGTAACTCTCATTTCCCTCTTAATAAAAGCTTATTTTTTCTTTCCACTATTGTTACTACTAGTTCCCGTATCAATTTCTTAGTCAAGTTATGGTTGGTGACACCAAAATTAAGTGTTGGATCCAGAATGACACTCTTGTGAGATCTCCCACACTCGTCACACTTCCTAGCTTCAGTCTGGTTGCCAACACTGCTACATTTGATCTTCATAACACTTATATTTTTTGACTTTCCGCCTTCAGAGCCTTGAGGAAACCTGGATCTCTCTGAATTTCTCTTCCAAAAGTTCCTCCTCTTCTGTACAACTTTTAAATTAAACTTAATTCTCTTGACCTTCTCCAACAAAATATAGTAATCATTGATCCAAAGAGAAATTATTGATTGCCTAATCATATCCTTTAGCACAGACAAAGTTGTGACACTTCTCTGTATTTGGATTTAATTGGGGTGCATACCTTAAAAGCATAATAAACTCTATCGCATACTGCATTATCGAGTGATTACTTTGTAGAAACCAGACATTTATTTTTCATCCGTCTCCTGTCTCTAAAAAATGTCATGAATTGATCCTACTGCACCACGTGACTGGCTCTACTCCCATAATTTCTCTTGTAAATTTTCTTACCACTATCTTTCCTCTTCTCCTGTAAAGCAAAAGCGACTAGTGTAACCATCCTCTCTGGAGGACAAAACAACTCATCTAAATTTTTTCACTCTCAAAAGTCAGTTTCGAGCATCCATTGAGCTTTTTACTACACGCAAAGAGAGGTGACCTTATATCTGAAAATAGCTTTAAATACTTTTCCTTTGAGTCTCCTCACTAGAATTGAACTCAGGATGAGAGTTTCTAATTATTCGAGTTACTGCAGTCATCATTTTAACAAAAGAATCTTTATTCACTCTAATATTTGGAGGTGTGTCAATTTCTACCGTATCGTCTCTAACTTCTTCTCCCTTATTTTTCATATCTCTAAAATAATATTAAAAAAAATTATAAGTACACACAATTTAGCTCTTCATTAATATTATCTATTAATTAATTTAATCAACCCAACGCCTTTCTGATCATGATTCAAACCTAATTGCTCATACATCACTTTTTTTATGATCCAGTTTGATAGCTTAAAATTAATCAAGTCAAGGACTGCAGTTGGACATTGTTAACATTTCAGTTATTTTCACGGTTTTTCAGAACTTTTAATTTGTAAAAGAGCTACTAAATAATTAAAAAGTATATTAAATAAAAATTTAAATCATCCAGAAATAACAACATAGTTTGCAAGTAAAATATTTTAACTTGCACATAATAATATCTCTACTTAGAAGTAACATTATAATAACTATAACCACAACACAACATAATACCTATTAACTGTAACCCTATAAATTAAACCCCTCCTTTCAGACATCACTCTACAATTTTTCTAAAAGGAATATTTAAATTCAACGGTAAATTTTTACGACTTTGTGAGCAGTATTAATCTTATTATGCATTAAATTAAAATACAAATTTATGCCTGAATGACCAAAAGAAATATATTTACTACTTAATCTAAGTGTAAGTTTTGATTTTAAATTTAACCGTCTTCGTTTTAATTTAAATATTTGCCAAGGATTTCTATCACACTCGAAGGTGTCATCAAAATTGTTCGTGTAGGTACCTTGAAAGTTTTGCACTTGAAGCTGCACTTTTATCATTTTTATTTTCTTTTCCATGTACGGGTATACTAAATCCCATACCAGTGCTATCTGAGAGTAATCTTGAATGACTTGAGCCTTTACATTTTATTTCGTTCAAGTTATTTTCTTTTAAATATATTGAACAATTATTTTTTGTTTTTCCATTTCATTTTATTTCATTCATTTCAATAATTCTGAAACTTACAATATGGATACAACACTGATATAATTATAAAAATAGCAGTCGGAAGCATTAAGGAAAGACTTTATTTAATAAAATTATCAAGTTAATACATATAAGAAAGTAATACTCATTTTAAATGTCGCAAGTTTCCTCTCCTTTAATCTGAATTTCTAAAGCTTAAATCCTGCTTAGTTAAACCTCTATATATATATATATATATATATATATATTAGATTCATTATTTAAGAGAAATAAATCCTTATTTTTACCTCAATTATCTTGATCGTTTATGCATAGATAATGATCTTTATCTCCATTTAATTGAGACTTTAATAGCTTCGATCTTGATTTCAAAAGCACATACAACATACAATTAACATTTAAATAATAAAATTATATATATATATATATATAATTATATATATATATATATATATATATATATATATATATATATATATATATATATATATATATATATATATATATATATATATAATTCATTAATGAAATTATAATATAAAGCCAATTTTACCTCGCATGCAGAAGCTCTTTCTTCCCATTGAAATCCTTTCTCTGCACGCGAGACTTGACTCTCTACCCGTACGCACGAGCCTTCTCCTTCCTCTTTTCTTCATTCCTCTAAGCGATGCTCCACTTCAACACCAAAACAGGTAGCTGCCACCTTATTCCTTCGTATGGCTAACGCATGGTGTTGAATCTCAGGTAAGAGAAGAAACACACGTTTCCTTTTATTCTTCTTCCTTTTTTTTTCCTTCCTCTCCTTCACTATCATTACTTTCTTCTTCTTCCTCTAGTCTTATTTCACTTGCAGAGAAGCCTCTCGGGTCAAAGTTGTCGGCCAGAGTTGCGCAAGCAAGATCAGTACCTTCTCTTTTTTCTTTCTTCTCCGCACTGCTTTTCACTTTCGATCTCTCGGCTTTCTCTCTTGCTTTCACTTGTTCAATAGTTTGAATGGAAGTGCGAAAGATGCATGTGATTTGTTTCATGCGAGGGAGTGCATCTTCTTTAAACGACACTTATTTTATTGTATTTATTATTATTATTTTAACCAATTATTATGTTTTTGATTGTGTGGGGGGTGGGTTGAAACTTGGAGGAGGGCCTATGTAAGGGGTATGGAGTGGCACGAAGAATGAAGGAGAGAAGCTGGGATGGGGTGTGACAATGGTCGAAGGTGTTAGTTTTAGATACACGGTGGGAAAAAATGAAGGGAGAGGAAGTTGGGGGGAGGGAGATGCTTGGGTTGAGAAGTTGAAGATGTTGATCTTCGATGTGGAAGACACATATGGGTGAATATACTAGGTGGAGCGATGTTTTAAAGTGAATGGGCTATATGTGGAGGAGAAGCTCATGGTGGCATGGTTATTTTTGGATGGAAAAGCCCTAGCATGGTTTTAGTGAAGAGAGACTAGATACTCGATTTGCTAGTGAGAGGAATTTTTGGATTGCTTATTTGAATGTTTTCAAGCTATTCATGAAGGAGACATTCACGACAAATTCTTTGCCTTGACTCATGGAGGGGATTGTCATGGAATATAGGGAGAGGGAGAGATTTGAGTTATTATCAGGATGACTAAGGAAGATTTTTGAAGTAGTATTGAAATGGATTTTCATGATGGGTCCGTTAAGACTGCCAGGATTGGGGAAAATTATGGAATTAATACGTTGGTTGAAGATAAAAATGTACTTTAACATGCTAATAGGGACATCAAAAGTAAAGCACCCTACCAAAATGCTACAACAACGATGATATCAAAACCTCAAATAATGGAAGTCCAGATGGAGGCTCCCTGGTACATGAATAATGGGTTATGCCAAGGGTGACATTCAAACACCTTACAGAAGCAGAGATTAAGGAGAGGCGAGCAAAGAATTGTATTTTCGTTGTGATGAAAACTTTGCCCCATAATACTGTTGCAAATATTCTCACAGTGTATGATTATGAGATATGGGTGCTCAATTCAACATCAGTTTTCCTCCACCTTGACGACAAGATGTTTCTTTGGGAGGGAAGTGTCGTTATGTCAGTGTCTAGGCCAAGGGAAATTTTATCTTTTTTTAGCCTAAGCATCATTTAATCTTTTAATTTTAATTAATTTTTTATATAAATAGGGCTTAACAGTTTAGGCTTAGGGTTATGTCGAAGATTGTTATCTTGAGTCTTAAGGTTAGGTTTAGTAGAGATTTCCTACTTATAGAACGGTAGGATTTGGGGGATATCGCCTACCTCTCAAATGGAGGTGTTTTTCCTTCATGTGTTATGTTGTTTGTGTTATTGAAGGAAGAAATTTGTTTTGCCTTAATTTATGTGTGGAAATTTATGCCAGATCGAATTCGATCCAGATTCACACACACGACCTATTACAATCTCACATGATTACTTGGTATGGCAGTCGAAGTCATTTTGGGCTTTTGTAGCCCATGCATAGACTTGCGTAAATGCCAATATGAATTGATTCATTTGTCATACTATTTGAACTTCTTATTGTTGTATACTGTGTTAGCTTGATGTTAAAATGGTTTTTTTTAAGGCTGTGTGAAAAAAGGACCAAAAAAAAAAAAAAACAAAAGGGGGAAAAACCATGTAGTGTAAGCTTTCCTGCACTTGCTTCCTTAATTGTCAAATGAGTCGTGCTTATTGAGTTGCCATTCTGCGCTGGTACTATTATGTTATAGCTCGAAAGTTAAATGGGTTTAGAATTGAGCATAGCTTGACTATTGGTTAAATTTTTATGCAATAGTTTTTAATTTTTACAAGTTTTAATGGATTATAATTGCAATTTTTAAAAATAATATTTCTACCCCTTGTTCTCCATTGCCATCTTTTTTTTTCTACTTTCATAAACCCCTCTTTCTACTTTCTCACATTTGTCATCCTCCTTGCCATCTTCTTTTCTTTCTCGCTAGTCCTTCTCTGGTTCTTAGCTTGGACCATGATGTTGCCAACTTTTCAGTCTTCTTCTAATGCAAGTTGAATTCAATCCATTGGATTGATGCCTTTGTAATTGTCTTGTTTATGCCATCAATACTATTTGTACTTTACAATTTCTTGATCTTTCTTTTTTTTAATTTTCTTTTATATGCATATATGAATCATCATTTTCCTCTCATTTAGGGTCTGTTTGGGGCAGCTGCAGCTGCGCTGCCCTAAGAAACTGACTGTATGTTTGTTGCATCTGTGTGAAAACAACTGTGAGGCAGTTGTTTCTAGAAAAATGACCATTTTACCCCTGTTTAGTAAAGTTTTTTAAAATAAAACTGTGACAACCACATAGAAGCAGAGCCACACCAACCAACAAGAATACCAACACTTCAAAACCACCACAATCCCAAGCCAGTCCCACACCATAAACCAACCCAAGCCAGAGCCACACCAAGCCACTGCAAAAACCCAATTGGCATCCACACCAACCAACAAGAACATCCACACTTCAAAACCACCTAAAGAAAACCATGGGGCATCCACACCAAGCCACAAGAACATCCCCACTCTAAGGACACTACAACCCCAAGCCATAGCCACCCCAAAAACCAACTCTTTCCATATCTACATAAGGCCAAATCAAATACCCAATCATAATCCTTGCTTTTGAATTGCCAAACATGTAATTCGATCCACCAAGCCCAAAGCTACCCATTCAATCCATTCCAACAAAAGTTGTAGTTAATCCAACAAGAAATTTTAGCCACTGTAATATATGCTCAACACAAATCGAAAGCCACCCAAAATCCAACAAGTTGTTGCACATCCAAATAAATCCAATCCCACTGTAATTGATAAAAACGAATCCAACCCAAAGCCAACAAATCCAACAAGCCGATGTGTATATAGAAACCAAAATATATTTTTGACGGCTGTGAAGAGAGGAGAAGATAAGCATGCCAAATGCGAAGAGAAAAGGAGGAAGAGGGGAAGAGTCATCGGGCAACCAGAGAAGAGGGGAAGAGGAGGGAGAAGATCAGAGAGGAGCGAACGACACGGTTGACGGGAGGACAACTTTTTCGCAGGAGTTAGGGCAAGAGGGGATCGGGGCAGCAAGGTAAAAATACACACGTGAAAAGTCGGCTGCGGGGTATAACATGCGGCCCACTTTGTATTGATTTCCGCTTGCACTGCTCCCCCACCACGCCAAATGAATGAAAAAAGTGGCCCCAGGTCGCATCACTCCCCCATAGCTACGCCAAACGGGCTGTTAGATTGTTATATCACGAGCTTCAAATGTTAGATCAAATTGCTCATTTTAGAATTAGTAACATATCACTTAAAACCATGTTCAGTACTTTTAACTTTTTTTTATCATCTTTTAGTTAAAAAATTTTCACAATGGATGGCTCCAATTTCTTGCAAATGACAAGTTCAAATGAAAAGTGAAGGGAGATTTTCAAGTGTTTAAAATTAAATCAATGGGTTCATGATAATATTTACATATATTGAGTGGTTTTGATTATATCCGTAAAACTAAATTTTAGATTTGCTTTATATGTCATATCTTATCCTCATTTTTCTACTTGCTCCATGAATTCTTAAATTTTTATGTTAATTGATGAAATTTGATTCGCAAGTAATTTTCTTGTTGTAATCATATCAGTGGCGTGAGCTTAATGAAAACTATATAAAGCGGTGGATTCAAAAATAAAAATAGGAGAAGAATGATCATTCTTGTCCATGGAGAAGAAATGGCTATCCATTCTGAAGACTGAAAGTTGTTGCCAAAGTTTTGAATTTAAATGACGCCTAAATGAATAAATAAATAAAAGTGTATATATGTTCCTCAAAAAACACTTCCTCATGACGACAATTAATTGCAGAGAGATTAGGTCCCAAGCTAGATGAACTGTGCTTGAATAAGGGTGTCATAGTCTTAATTCAACCTTTCCTTATCAGTTGTACATTGAATTTTGTTGACAGTTTGTGTGAATTTTCCTTGTACTCTGTTGAAATTGTAATTATTTATTTAGGACTTATTGCTCTGTTTGGTTACTCTAACTACAATAATTAAAAATAGGATTCTAATGGTGGTAATCGCAAGCATGAAATGAAGGCATCAGTGCAGGATCTTGCATCTCGGGCTGCTTCTCAAGTTATGGCAACTTCTCCAAAGATTATCACAATTCCAACCTCTGCTTACCAGTTTGAGGTTTCGTGGCGTTCACTTTCTGATGACTCTACAAAGCAGGTCCAGCTACTGAAGGTTAATCAATTATGTTGGCATCTCAAGAATTTTTTTTTTTGCTACAGATTTTTTCTTATGATTTACTTAGTTTATTACATTGCTTTACTTTCAGGCAATTCCCCCATCCGATTTACCAAAGATTTTTAAAAATGCACTATCTGCTCATATATTGGTTGACATAGTTAGATGCATAGCTACATTCTTTAGGTAAGTTATTCATCGGTCTTAAATATTTAATGCATTTTTTAATCTTTTATGCGTGGGAACCATGCTTGATACTAAGGAATAGCTCCACTTTTTTACAGGGATGACACCAGTTTTGCTGTGAGTATGATAAATAATTTAACCAATGTTCCTCGGTTTGACTTGATAATTATGTGCCTTTCTGCGGTGGATCGAGCTGGTAATTTTAATACCTTGCCTGAATCCGTTGTTTTTCGAAACAAAGAAGATTCCTATAGAGAAGATATTGCAGCTCTCATTACTTTGTTTTTAGTTCAATCTATTTTGCCAGGCATTTTAATATCAACACCCATATTATGCATCATTTCTTTTCGCACAGAATTTATTTTGTGATCTGCTTGTTCCTAATATATGATGTTTTCAGCTTTGGGTCGTAGTTCTCTAAAAAATTCCTTAAAAACTAATTAGATTTTTATTTTTTTGATAAATTTGGTTTGGAAAATCAATTGTTAACAAGATTTTTATTTTTAAACTAATTTGACAGTTTAGTAGTTAACTTTAAAGCTTCTGCTGGCCCTCAACCTGTGAATACTTTGGTTGTGTAGCTAAAAAGGAATAGAAAATATATGGGTTTCTTTCTTCTATGCACCTCTCCAATCTCAAACAGTTGGTGATCTCTCTGATCTTCTGACAGTATTAAACAAAAATAAGAATAGCATGTAAGTGGCTGGCTCAGGCAGCCGAAACAAGAATCTTTTAATTTGCTTTTTGTTTTATGAAAAAAGATCCTAGACACTAAGACTAGCGCAGATTAATTGCCATCTCTCCGATTCTCGCTTCAACTATCAAAAAATGGGGATTAGAAATTTAATGTCTTAAAATGCTGGTGTAATGATTTGTGAGAGGGCTATGGTCGGCGAGTATAATAGCGGAGGGATGTAGCTGTGCAGAAACAGTCATTTTTTGCAGCTGTTTGAAGAGAAAGGAGATGGATGATATAACATAGATATTCTTTTGCAAATCTATGTAATATTATATACTTGGTGCTTGCTTTTTTGTGAAGATTGAATCTACTGGAAAGACAAGCTGGGATGTAATAGGAGAGGAAAACCATAAGAGTAATTATTGTGGGAACATAAGTACTGTATTTTTATCCTGTATTCAACTGTAATTTTATGGAAACCACCATCACTTGTGTGACCATGACAGAGTAAATAGTTGTTGAAGCACATAAATCCTATTCTTCTCTGTAGTATTATTTGTAGTTTATCATATTCACTCCTAATAAATGTTGTTTATTTCTAAGCAGTATCGTAGCAGGTATTGCATTCAAATTTAGCATGTGTTACATTTACTGACTAAATTCTGGTTGGCCACATAGAATGGTATCTTTGCCTTCCTTTGTATTTACAAGTCAGGCTTATAAATACTTGTTTCTTTTGACAGTAATTGACAAATTATGGGAGGAAGTGTTCTTAAGTAACCAGATCCAGCAGGATCTCAGGCAGACACTTGTTAAGTTGAGGCCCAAGTATTGCTTCAGAGAATTGGAATCTCATATTCTAAGTTCTTAAGAAACCGCCCAGAGTCGCACTTCTGCTTAATGCAAATGCTTGAAGAACGGTGAAACTCTGTTTGTATTCTCTCCTCAAATGATTTTGTGGGCAGCCTGAGCATACATATAATTCAGAACACAAAATGTACATGGAATTGCTACTCTGGTTTATGTATAGAATCAACTGTTAAAGCAGACAGGCATCTTCCTTTTTTTCTTATGAGAAATTTTTGGATTGTGACTATGTTTATCTGATAATTTCAATGCAGCCCTTCTGCTGGCAACTATTTTTTGAGCTAAGTTGTACCGGACGGTAATCCTGTAAGGAATTCCTGTTCTAAATGGTTATTAACATTGTTTTATCTCCCATTATTTCACCATGATATTTGTGTTTTTGTTTTAATATTATTCTAAGCACAACGAGGAATAATAGGCGACAAGCAATTTTTTGTAGGAATCTTTAAGAGGAATTCCTTGATAGGAATTTTTCTCATTGCATTTTTTGGAACTTCTGCTTTGTAGGCTGCAAACTTGGTGTAGACATTACTTGTTAATCCAAGTATGGGATGTTGGAACAGTGTTTAGAGGCCTTTGTCGATTGTGTTGCAGTTAATTCTGATGAAGGTGTTCCAGATGAATCTTTAGTGTCAATGAGCTTCAGAAAAAATATATAATTCAATAAAGCTATAGCACAAGTCCTGTTGTTAGGCAGAATACCTGTAAGATATAACGTCCCAATATTAAGATAGCTGTTTGGATACGAATATGTATGTCAGGATTGAGCAAGTTGTATTTCTATTAGCTAACATTTTCTTATATCATTTCATGAAATATTGAAATATTTGAGATGACATGCTATTCATTAACTGCATCCAATTAGGATTATGATCCGTGACTATCATTTTACTGTTGTTTCTAACACCCTTGGTTTTTATCTTCATTGATCAATATCAGTAAGGTTAGGCAACGTCATCCATTACTCTTGATCTTCAATTATGGTGACCTCTAGATATGCCACAACTCGCCTCTGACAATTAGTCTTAGATGCAAAAAATTGAAGTATTTCTTCAAAACAATTAGCCTCAAATTGCCACAATAATTTGCCTAAGCACTCGAGCTACACATTCGTACTCAATAGATTTAACCGAAGTCGACAAAAGGCTTCCCATGGATTAAAATAAAAAAGAAGGATTACTTCTGGATACAGTTTCTACTAGACAAACAGTATATATGCTCTTCTTCAATTTTTGTTACATCTCATTTATCATAGAGCAAATCACTGGTTAAAGATTTATTTATATAGCTCAAGAAAAACCTTTGTTGTAATAATGTGCCTTCACTTGAGCCCATTAATAGGGGGTTGAAGGTTGAGTTTAGGACCTAATATCTGTTTTGTTCAAGCATTGTACTTTTTCCTCTTTGGTGAAGTTTTAGAATTTTCCTCTCTAAATGCTATTTCTCTGTAGATCTTTTGCTTAACCATTCTTGTTAGTAAGGTTAGTGTTACTCGTGCATAAGTTTAGATTCAATATTGCAAAGGTGCAACGAGCATGGAGGAATGCTCGAGACTAGCTTGAAAGCCTTGGAAGAATGATTTTGTTCGAGTAAATAGTTGATGGAAATGAAATGAGACTCGAGAAGTAGTACAGTTTCCTAGAACCACTTGTGTGTTGAAATTCTAGGGGATTTCTTATATTCAATCATTCGCTAACAGCCTCCAAGCTTAAGAGCATTAATTTAACTACGATTATATATGAGTCTTATATTTCTAAAAGTAGTGAAAATTTTACTCAGTAAATTGGGACGTGTGAACCTCATTTTATGATTACATTTTCAAGAGGAATTACTAAGGCACAGTCGACGACAATTTGAAATTGTTCATTCAGTCTCTTAAAAAAGAAAAACAAATTTAATTGATCATGCTGCTTACTTTTGAGTTAGCAAGCTCTATAGAATACTGATGATGCTTTGCAGTGTGAATTATTTTTTACTACTTCTATAAGTCACTGCTTAATTGATCATTTTGTTTTTAATTTAGAAGTATATCACTTACTTTTACTTATTCCAAGAGGCAAATCATTCTTGAATTTGCTAATGCTCAAAAGTTCTTAAAAAATTTGTTGTTCTTGTTGAAAATAAAGACGAGAATAAGTTTAATCTTTGAGAGGTTTTATTGTAAGATTCTAATAGATGTTAAAGTAAATGATGTGGATTTAGCTAAGGCATGAACGAGGACCTTTTTAGTATGTACTTGGCTTGTAGTAGCAGAATACTGTGGCTCGGTTGTTTGAACTCATCAATAATTACTAAAATGCAAAAAAAAAGTTATAAGTTGACTTGAAGGCCTTGTTTTCTAAATTAGCAATATTAATAACATGGCAATTGATCACAACATATGAAACATCATCTCAAGTTGTGATAATAAAATCTCAAATTTTTTATGCTGAGAAAGAGAAGGGGTCATTCCTTATTAGTATTAATAATTCAAATAATCTAAGTTATCATCGATGAATATTACTTTAAATGAATTGTACTAATGAGAGCCAGTGTTTGTGGTGGAGTTCCTTTTAAATATTTTGGCTCTCACAAGACCATGGACACTGTACAAGGGATTATTGAGAGCTCTAAGACCTAATTGAATAAATTAATAAAGAAAGTGAAGTTGAATTATTTCATCTCGGTTGAGGTTGGGAGGAGAATTTCTAACTCATTTGATTCACATTGTTGGAGTAGTTTTAGATATTTTTAAAGGTGAAAGATCAAAAGTTTATAGCTAGTATGCCTCGAAGACTTTGTTCAGAAAGATAAATTTAACCATTATAATAAGAGCTCCACATACAAATGTTGTATGCATAAATGTCATTACAGTAGAAATCACTTGATGAAAATCTACATAAGGATGTTGTAGTCATCATAATCCCAATCAACTACCAAATTTGTGTTATTTTGAATGATAAGAAATTATATAAACATCATTTTGAGAAGTACTTTTAGAAAAAAAAATCTTGAATTTCTAGTGCTTCAACAAATGAGATGTTTATGGTCAGCTTCTTGAAAACGTCTAAAATCACAGGGATTGTTAGTCCAATTTTTTTCTATAATCTCTAGGAAAGGGTGGTGGTGGTCTCCCTTGCTCTTTCCTAGGGGTGAAGCTAGTTTCTCTAAGTCCTTGACTTAGGTCTCCTTAGTTTTTTCTTGCTTCGCATCTAACTCAATAAGTCTCTTTTCCCTCTTATTGTGTCTTTTAACTCTTTTCCACTTCTCAATCTTAAAGCTTAAACTTGCTTCTTTCCTTTCTCCTTAGGATTCACTTCTTTGGGACTGGAGAGCGTCTCTGGGGGTCTATTGTTCATTGAATTTGTGAGCTCTTCAAGTTGATTTTCTATGTTTCAAATTACAGCGACTTGATTCTTTTACTAGTTCACCATTTGTAACACTAGTTCTTCTTGGGGCGACTTCTTCTTAGGGTGGGTATTGAAAGAGAATTCTAGTGAGTAAAGGTTATCTCTGATTATTTTTCCTTTGGTTTTTCTATCTAACTACAGGTTAGCTTCAGTCTTCCACCACTACTGGTTTCCTATACTTTAATTGTTTTTATTCCTTTGATAATTAGGGTGGTTTTCTTCGCCTAGGTTGTCAGTATTTTGTATTGGTTGTTCATTTTATTGCATATAACATTGAGGGTCTGTAAGGCTGTGGTGCTAGGATCTCATACTAGTTCTTAACTTATCTCCTCACTTGGTAGGGTTCCTTGCACTAAATTCATAAAAATGGTAGCTACTTATGAAGCTAAGATAGATAGAATGCCAGTGTCATACACAGTCACTTTTTTTTGGGTGGCTCTCTTAGAAGACCATTGAAAGTTATTGATGGTCATTTACTCAATCAGTTTGTATGCCTCATATTATCATTTTGATATTAGGGTTCCCCAAAAGACAACATCTATGTTGGATCTTAAGGAATTTACCAACCCATTATAAAAGGTTTGGATGATAAGCTAGTCATGTAAGGTGTAGTGTGAGTATTTCCTAAGCAACTCCTTGAACCTCTTCCAAGCTTTGTAGATTTACTCTCAATCTAATTGGGTGCAAGGTGTTGTCATTCATAAGCTTGGTAGTCTTAGATGGAGGGTAGTATTTGGCTAGGAACATCTGAGCAAGATCAGACTAAGTGGTGATGGATTCTCGGGCTAAAAAGTTCAACCACATCTTGGTTTTATCTCTCTGTGAGAAGAGGAAAAGTCTTAGCCTAATGACATCATTAGGAACATGGTTATGCCTGAAAATGGCACACAATTCTATGAAGTTAGCTAAGAGATGGTTATGGTTCTCAATGGGTGATCCCCAAACTGGTTATTTTTAACCATTTGGCATTTGGCATATTTCAGTTTAAAGATGTTGGCTTCTACGGTAGGGTAATTAATGCTCACATAGATCTCCTTTATCGATGGGTTAGCAAACTTCCCAAGGGGTTTCAAGTGATTACATCGAGGGTTCACCAACTCTAAGTGTCTCTCTCACAGTTTCTTAGGTTTCCATACACCTTTATGCAAGTTGGATGAGTTCTTTTTCTATACAAGTTGAATTTTTAGGAGATTAAACTAGAGACAACCTCAAGATAAAGCTCTAAGTATGTGTGGTTAAAGAACATATAGAAAGAAGAATCAAACTTTCTAGGCTAAGTAAGAGAGAACCCGGTAAGCTTAAAAAAAACTAAAAAAGAATTTTTTTTATTCAAAAAAATTAAATATGCTCTAAAATGATCTATATAAAACTACCCATAAAAGACATTTTTTTTCTACTTTAACTAAATTTGCTCTAAAAAGATATGCTTTCAAATCTAAAACAACCCATGAAAAGATGCATATTCTACTTCAATTAAATGAGCTAAAAAATTCTTAAATTTAAAGTTTAGAAAAGCTCAAAGGATGTCTCATTAAAGAATATGTTACAAGCAACGAGAGGGTAATTACACCTTGCCTGAGTGACAATCAAGATGCTCTTACACATGATATGCACAAATACCTGAGTTCAAAATATGAGCATCATACAAAGAATGTTTTTTTGAACCTTTTTTTATAAATAATTTCAATCAAGGAAAATTCAAGGAAGGTATAACATCATCTTCACATCTCAATTTGAACCCTTTTTTATCATAAAATTTTATAAGTTTTGTGTTTATTTCATCCTCTTTACTTCAAAATCACACCATCAAATTTTAAAGTTGTTTATTTCTTTCACAATATTACATGTCCAAGTGAAAACTTTTGCCATGCAATTTAAAAATTTCCCATACCTTTCTCAATTACATGTGGTCAATTTAACATTTCACCATGCAATTTTAATGGGCTTTATGTTTGTATTGTTTGACATGTTCAATTTCAAGGAATTCAATTTATGTTGCCTCAATAGGGCTTTTAGGATTCTCATCTTCCATATCAATTTTCTAATATTTCCATGCTAGAAGTCTAGGGCTTTTGCTATTTTCATTTTCATATGTTAATGCAATAACATTTTACATGAAAAACCCATAGGGCTTTTCATGTTTATGTGCTTTAGTTTGACTATGTTACATTTTACATGTCAAATCGTAGGGGTTTCTCATGTTTTGTGCCATGTTAAGATTTAGCATGTTATCCTTCCAAAACTAACCAAAATCAAAATACATATCCCCTTAAATCACAAAACTGATGGTCTAAGTCAATGAAGACACTCATATCGAGCCTAAGACAATTTAATTGGAAGAAAAATTAATTAAGTAATTCATAAATATTTTTAGTAAACACTATAAAACTTAATCAATTAATAAATAATCTAATTACACTAATCATCTCCTAATTAACTCGTTAGTTATCTAAATGAAACCTAAATTAATTTAATCAATTAATAATCATTTAATTAAAAAGTTTAATCACTTAATTTTCCCATTAATTAATTAAATAATCTATTCAAAACCATAATCCTTTAATCAAATTAATAATAAAACCTAAACTTTAAACTACTTAAATAAAGCAATATACATGTTAAAAATTAAATAAAATAATAAAAGATTTAACTAAAATACTAATTAATGAATTAAATAAATATTTAATTAAATTAATTAAAATTTTAATCAAACCATAAAATTTGTATAAACTCATGAAAAATATTTTAAACAAATTTAATTTAATCTTTAATCCAACATTTTAAAATAAACTTCAAAACAACTAATTAATTAATTAATTAAGTAATTCACAAAATAAATAATCAAAATAATAAAATAAGTAATAACTAATTATGCTTTATTACTAATTAAATTAATTAGTTCGTGGGACTTTAGGTGAATAATTCAAATAATTAAGTAATTCAACAACAATTAAATTAAAAATTTTAAATATTTGATTAATTAATGAAGAAAAAGATAACCAATTAAAACAATAATAAATAATTTTTTAATTAAATAATAGATAAAAAAATTAACGAATTGAACAACTAATAAATAAAACACTTAACCTAACTTAATTAATTAAATTATAAAACTTTTAATTATAATTAAAAACACTTAATTAAAATAAAGAAAGTTTTAATTAATCATTAAAATACTTAATTCACCCATTAAAAATTTTGAAATATTAATTAACTCACCAAACCTAATGAAACCCAAGCCCAATTAACTTTAATCAGGTCCACTTGAGTCCAATTTGGGAAAGAAAGGGGGAAACATGCTAATTATGTGAATGTGTCTGCTGAAGAATCATGTGAAAGCTCTATAAATCTACTTGATGTAAATGGGACATACTCAATATGTCCATGTTTATGTAGATTAACTTGTGCAATGTAAACTGTTGTGTATGAACATTTATGGATATGTGATTCTGTGATTGCATGATTTTTATGTTATGAAGATGTGTGTATGCATGTATGTTTGAATGACGCCTTTATACTTTTTTGCATGTTGGTTGAGTTGTTTTTCTATAAAAATAAAATTTTTAGGATATTGAAGTAGAGATAACCTCAGGACAAAGCTCTTTGTATGTGTGGTTAAAGAACATGTATGAAGAAGAATCAAACTTTCTAGGCTAAGTGAGAGAGATAACCCAATGAGCCTAAATACACAAAAAAAAAAATAATTAGAAGTAAATTAAATGTGCTAAAAAATGATCTATATATAACTACCAATAATATAAAGTCTTTCTACTTGCACTAAAAAGATATGATTTCAAATCTAAAACAACATTGAAAGAATACATTTTATGCTTCCATTAAATGAGCTAAAAAAATCTTAAATTTAAAGATTAGAAAAGCTCCAAGGATGTCTCTCATGAAAGAATCTGTTATAATATTCAAAAGAAATTCAAATATCTTTAAAGTTCTTTTAGAGGTTTAAAACTCCTTTTTAAAAATTCTAAATTCAAAGTTTTTCTCAAATCTTAAATTTCCCTTTCAAAATAAAAAATCCTTTTCAAAATTCAAAAGCTTTTTCAAAGATAATAGTAAGGATATGAAACATTAAATTTCAAAACTCCTTTAAAATCAAAGACAAGAGACATTTTAAAAAGCTAACAAACCTTTTCAAAATTTAAAAAACTAGGGAAACCTTTTTCAATGGAGCATTTATTCAGATTAGAAAGCTTTTAGGAAAATTTTCCTAATTGAAAGAAACAAGAATTGATTAAAAGGAATCTTCTTCATAGAAACTCTTAAAACTGTTTAGAGCATAGGATAAAAAGAAGTTATAAGTTATGTCAGGCTCTCATAATGCTTAGCCTAGGTAAGGCTTGTGTATTCTTAATCACGATTGTCTACCGAAATGAATATGCTTCTCCCCTAAAATGCGTGATTTCATAGCCTTGGCCTATGAATAGATGAGTCTTAGGCTATTCTTAATTAAGATAATTAATATAGAAGTAAGCTCATATCGCTCATACATTTTTGTATGAAAATTTACTCTTTTAAGAAAATTCTTTTTGCATGAAATTATTTTTCCATTGAGAATACGAGTGATTATTAAGTATGAAGAGTATAGAGTTTGAAGGTTTAAGTTAAATTATTATAAATATAAAATCTTAGAATACACATACCTAAACCATATGAAGGATGAAAAAGAATTCTTGAATAGAATGCAAATGTTAGAAGAATTATGATTTTATGACACCAATTGACATCTAGGAACACTAAAACCAAGTATTATAGAAGAACTTTGATTCGTCACCATGAACAACAATCATAGATATAAAAAAAGTTATTGCTTAAATATTGAACATAAATAATATTTAAAAGAGAACAACTCTGAATCTTTATAAGAACACCATAAGATAGCTCTAAACTGTGAGCCTTAGGTTATCCAATGTAGACGAAAACCTATGTCAACCTATAATAGTTTAGTCTAGAAGTTTGGTAGTTACAAGTACCTGATAGATAATATATAAAGAGTAGGAAATATAAAATGAAAAGGCTACACCTCTCAAATTAGTTTGGTGCCCTAAAAGGAAGTAACCTATTGTTACTAATGAAGGTGCCCTAAATCGCTCAATTGCAAGATGATATACCTTAGCTATGGCTATAAAAATAAGGAAGAACTCTGTTATCCAGCTAGTTAATAATCTAAGGATGTGAATCCACCATAAATGATGGAAATCCATGGGCATATTGACCAAGGGAAATATTTAAAAAAATTAGGTTATTTCAACTATTATCTCCCTGATAATTAGAATTAAGGCTTTATTTCTATCTAGAAATCATTCTAGCCTACCCTACCTTTAGACTAGGGTTACTGATACACCTAAAATATATGGTGTTTATGTACACATTTTTATACCTATTTTTTAGATATTTTTCTTTAATGGAATGTATTTGTGTATTAGGGCAATCTTCTCATAGGGAGCCATGCCTATCATGAAGGAGCTTAACGATTAAAGCTAACACATTTTTTACAAGTCTTGTTTAGCTCTCCTCCCATTAAAAATGGTTTGTTGCACGTTGTTTGTATATATAACATGCGTTAACCACTATTTTGTAGGTTAAGCCTTTTATTTTATAACTTTATATGGATTTTGATTAGATTCATAGGATTGAGTTTGTATCATAAAAAAGATAAGGGCACAAATTTTGATTTGCTTGATGTGTAGGACCACATACTAGGGACCAGTAGTACATTGCTTGTGTCTCGTATCATAATTATGAATTCAAATCGATGTATAGAATTAAGGACAAGTATGCATACGCAGAGCCTAGCTGCCCCTTCCTATTTTTTGGAATATGTTGTTGACCTAGTGGCAAGAGCCTGACCAAATTTCTCTATTTTTAAGGATATGTTACCAACTCAGTGTCTGGTGGATTTTATTATTTATTCATTTGGCTTGGTTTATTTTCATGTTGAGTGCTAAATTTTCTATTTCTTAGCTTGTAATTTTTCTAGGAAGCTCATCAACAATGCAATTTAGGCTCTTTAAGATTAAAATATCGCATTTCTATAGAAAATCAAGATAATAAATATTAAGCTTAATGAAATTTAGAATCAAAACTATTTCATTTTAAAATGTTCATGCACTCACTTTTCTTGCATGGCCTTCAGGGTAATTTTAAAATGGCTTGCATAGCTTGAATTACTCCCAAGTCATATTTAATTGGGCCTCCACATTAGGGTTGTTTCATACAACTGCATCATTTTAGATAACCAGAGGAGAAGTCCTTGTGCTTCTTTAACTTAATTTTCCAAGCATTATATTTACACTTAAGTCATTGTCTAACACGTCTAGGGTGTTAGAGGATTACTCTCCCATGATAAGGTATAAGTTCTTTTTTAGAGCACTTTAGCTTTGTAGTCAGACCTTTCTTTTCTTTCTTTTTTAAGGGCATCCTCACAATTTTTTCTATGGGTACAAGTCTCACTATGAATTCCTCCTTTATTAGGACATAGGGCATTAGAGGCTTCTTTCATCGGACTTTAGAGCTACCACAATTCCTTAAACAACGTGACACAAGAGTTCCTATCAAGGGATCTCTTGTTGATTTTGGTTTATTATCCCTTACAATTAGGTAGCCTTAGGGTCTAGTAGCTTCGGATGATGGATCCATATTATTCTGACCTGACTATCTCTACCAGATTAGGAGTTTTTTACCTTTTCTTGGCATACGCTCATTGTGCCTTTTCTACCTACTTAACACTTTATTGAAATCATTTTGTATGCCTTTATTGCTGACAGATCACCAACCATTTCTAATATGGTGATTTGCCCTATGCTCCTATGACCTAGTTAGGCCATAAAGCAATATGTAGATCCTACTTAGATGACCTTGTTATCTTATAAGGCCTCATTTGCTAATGAGCCATATTCATTTGGAATGTGAGAGACCCACTCTCTGCCCTTTTGACTTGACATAAGCTCCAAAAGCTTTGGGATGCTACTATTTGAAATAACCATCTTTTTGACACACTCGTATTACAAATAATCATTTGAATGAAAGTAGAAATTCTATTATTTAGAGTATTCTTGGGTATTCCTCAAGATATAACTAACCCAATGAACATGTTACTTTGGGAATTTCTCTTGACCCCTTATTAAATTTAATTTTTGGCTCTCTAGTTATATGATTTTGACATGTGAGGGACTCTTTTATGGGTATGGTTTCAAAGTATTTTGATCCAATCTTATTTTAAACATACACTCTTGACCGGTCACACGAGGATAACCTTACAAAAGTTCTTCATGTTTTTTTTAATTTGTTTGTCTAGGTTTATCTTATTTTATTTTATTCCAATTTCTCCTCTTCCTTAAATCATCTAGATGATCCAAGAAAGTGGGATAAGTGGAAATTATAGTGATAAAATGATACTTAGACAAACTGGTGAATCCTAGTTAAAAAAAGAACTAAAACAGATTGGCTACTCCATTGGGGAGGAGACTCTTTCTCACTTTTAGAGGTCCTTCTTACATTATTGTGACCTAGTTCCTTTTTTTGTATCACTTTTTGATGTCCTTTCAAGAACTTGGATTTTGAATCTATGTGTAAGTTGTCATGGATAGCAACTTCATACTATTCCATCCTTCTCTCACCCTTAACAATTCTGACACTACATTATTGTATGACTTCTGTCATTGTGTTCTTTTTATTCTTTCTTCAATATTTTCTTGAGCTTAATTGGTGTCTATTTTTATTAATAGGATTAAACAATCAATGATTTATTATGATCAAAGAATCTTGGGGGAACATTATTTTCTATTCACCTAGTGCTTTCAATGCGCAAGAAGAAACCATTTCCTTTGGTTTCGTTAAGCACCAAGTTAAGATTACCCTAGGTAATCTTACACCCACTAAGGCATTTTCCATGTGCTCTCTAAAGAAGAAGACGAGTCATGCACATGAATGTTCTCAACTATAGTTTCTTGTATCGGTGCAATCTCTTCCGTGGGAAAAAGGCTGACATTAGATGACAATGTGTCATATTTCCCCCTCTACGTTATCTGGTCCATCCATGTTCTTGAGGATATCTAATCCTATGGCGTGTGAGTCAACTAAGAGCTCTAGAGACCCCATCATTACTTTTACCACACTGCCTATTTGGGTTCTTTTTCAGGAAGAGTCTCAAGTTCTCTTAGCTATTTCTTAACTTCTTTCACTTCGGACCCCTCTTTGGATCCATCTATGCTTAGGTTAGGTAGAAGGGTATGGAGGAATAGGAACTTGTTGTTGTGGTTTCAGTAGTACAATCAATAATAGGATTTTTTGTTTGTTGTGATTTCAGCTCAAGAGGACTCTCTGATTCTTCTAGCTGAGAATTACCTAGTTGTGTGGTCAGACAACATGAACTATGTCCCAGCCAAGGTTATTAGGAGATTTTTCTCTCCTAAGGATGAATTTCACACTAAGCCCATAGATCATGTTAATGATGATACTATAGATCTTCTAACCAAGAATATTATAGGAGAAATTTTCCCCTTAAGAGGGAAAGTTTTGGTTATTTCAGATGTTGTCCTTGCTTCTTTTGTTTTTCTCTTTGTGGCTTCTCCTACTCCAATACTAAGTAGAAGGGCTTGAAGGACTAAGAATAAGTTGCTGTAATCTCAATAATAAGATTTACAATAAGGCTTTTCTCCTTTGCTGATTATAGTTTCGGATTTGAAGAACATTGAAGTCTTGTTGGATGAGGATATATTTTCAATATTGTCCAGCACTGTGGACTATGTCCCAACCAAGATTGTTAGGAGATCTTTTCCTTTTCGTGATGCAGGATGCTTATCTCCTATATTCCATGTTAATGGAACTACTATGGATCCTCTGACCAAGAGTATCATAGGAGCAGTCTCCTCTTTAAGAGAAAATGATCATATTTCTTAAAATAAGTTCCTTTCCTTGATATCTCAGACATCAGAGTAAGTGATGCAAGAACTTCTCTGTTTTTCTTACCCTCATGTAAGATGAAGTAGAAGACTAAGATGCGTTCATTGGTCCACTATGAGACCTAAAAATTTACCTTTTATTATGCCGAGTTGTAGGATCTACCAAGGAGTCGCATGGGACCCTTGGTGTGGTGACTCTAGCCACAACACCAAATATGATACTATATATTATTATGGGTATTGTTGTGGAGATTTTCCCGCACTTTATGTAACATTTAAGGAGGATGAAAAGAAAAATATTTTGCTTGACCACTCTTCTCCGCTAAGCATATATAAAATGGATATTTTCAATTTTGATAAATGGAGGTCTGGAAAATATCCCCATCGATACTCATAACCTTATTCACATAAAGAAAATAAAATTGAAGACGAAAGATAATCATTCAATTTTAACAAAATGGCTATGGGTTAGGAAACCTCCTACCACTACGCCTCTTGATATTTTGTCTCTGTTTAAGGAGAACGTAGATTTAGTTTTGAAGGGATCCATCCCTCCAGTTGATCCTATCTCAAAGCCACCTCAAGTGAACTTTGAGGTAGAGCCTAAGATAAATTCTAGAGATAATGCATTTAGGGTTCTCTCTAATTTACCAGAGGACTTCCCTGATGAAGATGAACTCCCTGACATGGAATTACATGACTTTGAGAACACAAAGGGCATTCTCTTTCTTATTACTACCCTCCTCTTATTTGTAAACTCCTAGATAATTTTTCCCAATAAGTAATCTATTCACAAAGCCAAAATGTGTAAGGCTATGTGATATAATAGACCATTGAGAGGCTTAGGATATTTTCAAAAGCTGTGTGAAGCCAAATTTTACCAGAAACTCTAGTAGAATGATTTCTACCTTCTTAAGGTGATGAGGTACTTGCCTCTTTTAACAATACACTCCTTGGTGTTTTACCTCTAGTTAAGGAGGCTATAGAAGTGACTTCAGAAGGATTCATGACCAACCCCGGTTGATCTTGTCTTAGATCCGCCTTGGGTGAATCTCAAGGTAGAGTTTAGAATATATCCTGAGAATGAATTTAGCCAGATCATTTATGCATTTTCTTAAGATTTTGCAAATATTTATGGAATAAGGGATTTGAATTAAGTCTTGATGACCTAATCATCTACTTTAACAGAATTTCACTTAATTCCTAAAAGAATCTCATAATAATTAAACGATTGACATCAAAATGGGAGTAATTTTTAAATATTATTGAAATCATCTATTTTTTTGTTTAACTAAGCTAATGGAAGCTTAACAGTTATGAAACATAATATGTTGAGAGTTTTTATTAAGAGAACTTAAAATTTAGAAGTAAAAAAGGAATAGATATTTCAAAAAAAAAAAAAAAAAACAAGCTTGATTAAGAAAGAAAGCTCAACTAGATATTGTAATTCTAAGAAAAATAAGAAAAAGTATGAAAGGCTTCAGATGACCAACACTCCTACGAAGAAGCTTACAGTGAGAAGAAAATCCTAAATTGTAATATAATGAATCTTCTGATTATTAATTTCAAAAATCTCTTTATAGGATCCCTTGGTTATTATGACTAGATAATTGTTAAATTACATTCTGATGATTGATGGATTAATAATTGAATTAAAGATATCTCTAAAGAATGAAATTTATTTTGTAACACCTGAGTATGAGTGGCGAGGTTCGCTTAGGCTTAAGGGAAAGTGAATTAAAGAAAAAATGGCTTGGGAGAATTACACAAGGAAATTTAAATCCTTACTTAAGATTTGCAAATCATGTTTTTTGTATGGTGCAACTGGTAATGAATCAAGGAGCCCATATGAGAGGTATTGAAACCGGATTAACTTGGTGTGCCACACTGTATCATTTTTTTTATAACGGGTTGGCCTTTAAAAGCATCAAGATTAATAGATTGTCTCATCACCATCAGAATAATTAGCAATATTCCAATATTTGAGAAAACAGCTTAGTCGAGGCATTTTTAGAATATTTTTTGGAAGCTTTATAAAAAAATTATTGCATGCTGATAAAAAAGAATAGCATGAAAAGCTCTCAAAGGTTTTGTGGGTATATCATATGATATACTATACACCCACCTACTAAAATTCATACACATGGATCTTTGAGTCTGAAGAAGTCTTTTCTTTGGAAGTCGAACTATCTTGATTGTGAGTTACCACAAGCAACAATATCAACTTTTGGGTCCAAAGAAATCCTTCCTTTGGAATTCCATTGTTGTGAGTTGATATAAGAAGGAACATCAATTTTAATGAAGTTCTCCAAATCAGGTTGGACAAGCTTGACAACCTTGAGAGGCTCAGATTCCAATCCTAGCAAAACGTCAATCTATAAAGTCCTTGAATGGTCAGAGCCCATGATAAGTTAGTGAAGCCTATGACTTTCACAGTTCGAAACTTAGTGCTAGTTTTACATTGCCCCACCATGACTCACTATCATAGGCATGAGAAGTTCGAACCCACCTGGGAAGGACTGTTCGTGATTGAGATGGTCCAGAAGGAGGAGCCTAATTGTTGATTCACATAAATGGATCTCATCTGATGTCCCCTGTCAACGAGAGATGTTTGAAGAGATATTATGCTTATGCATACTTTGTATTTGATGTACTTGATGTATGTTTTATAAAATAATTGATATTCAAAGCTTTTATGTACTTTATAAGTCAATTTTTTAGCAACAAATATGATGTATTTTCTTATATTTCATTTTTATGTGAGTTGTTTTGTGATGATTGCCTTATACTTGATAAGAAAGTCATTCAACAAAGCTCATGATGGCTATGTATGAAAGAAGCCATGTATTTTTATTAGTTTGATTTTTTGGTTGTAATTTGGGCAAGGTGTAATTCCCTCAAAGTGTCCTATACCTAATAAATCCAATAAATAAGGTGTTAGAAGTCATGCCTTTCTCATACCATGTATTTTTGTTTACATGTTTTATACTAGTCTGAAACTACACTATTCCACTCACCATAAATAAACATGGCAGATACTCTTTCCCACTTATGAATTTGGTAGGTATCTCGTAAAAGGTATATCTCTGAGCTTAGTTTACAAGCTAAACTTCTCTGTATGGTTGGACCGCCTCATTTATTAACCTTTTTAATATTTTAAATGAGACAATCAATTTTTATTGCCTTGTCAAAAGACTCCTCATATCAATCAGAGCATTTTGCTTATTTAACTAATATGTTTTTATTCAAAATACCATGATATCCAATTAAATCACTATATCTTCCTCAGTTAGAATCACCTTGCTAGTTCCTGAGGATTCCCCAAAGAGAGTCACCTCAATAATGCTTACAAAAGCATTCTTAAGGTTGCACCACTTCTTCTATCCAACCTTTTTGATAGTGTAGTTGACTATATTGATTTTCATCGCTTTTTTAAACAAATGTAGTGTCAGTTAAATTAGCTTGATTACTTAAATGGCCCATGTCTAGTCGAAGCACCACGTTGTCCGATGATATTATGATGCTATATTCAATGAAAACCAGCTTGATTATTTTTTATTAAATCATCATGGTTTACTAGACTACCTCATTCATCCAACAAACAATTTAATTAGGCCACCTTAAGTGATTTATCTATCTAATCATTTTTTTATGCTTTACTCGAAGAAAACAATATTAATTTTATAGTTCGTTTTGTTGACAAAAGCATCTATAAAGGTTGAGATTACTTATGATCAATCTTGACATTGGTTTCTACTCTTCATCTATTATTGTGAATGAGTTCAAGCAAACGTCAAACACTCCTACATCTGGTATTGTGAATTAGGTCAAGCTGGTGTTAGACATTTAATCTCTACTATTTTGAATGAGGTCAAGTAGAGAATGAGTATTCATCATGATGAGAATCATATTGAATCTTTAGTCAGTTCTTTACGAGGAAGTATAATAGATGATTTAGATTACAGGAGAAATTTGGCCTTCTTTTCTATTGTGAATACAGTCAGATAGAGACTACCCTTATCTATCATTTTGAATCATAGTTCATATAGAATAGTTTTTAGTTCTTATTTTGTCATTGTGAAGATGGTCAGAAAGACGTTGAACTTTTCTCTACTGATGCAAATTTGGTTAAGAAGAAACTACTATCGTTCTGTCATTCTGAATTATGGGCTTGACAGATGGATTTTCTATTTTCATCTAGTGTTATGAATACAGTCAGGCAAGTGTCAAAATTTTTTGCTATTGCTAAAAATACAGTCAAGCAGAGACTGCTTTTTTCTATCATTGTTAATATGGCCATACAAATATACTTTTCATTCTTTGACCATCTTTACAAATAAGATCAAACAAACATTGAACTTTTTCTCTACTATTACAAATATGGACAGGTAGAAACTACTTTTCTTCTATCATTTTGAGTCAAACTAGCATTATTTTTCATTCTTCATCCACTACTAAGAATGAGTTCTAGTAGGTATAATGCTCTTTTTTTCTAATATTGTAAATATGATCAATAAGAGGACGATTAATCTTACTTTTGTTATGTTATTTTGAATGATAATTCAATTAGACATTGGTTTTCATTCTTCATTTGTTAATGTGAATGAAGAAAAGTAAACGTCGAACTACTCTTCTCTATAGTTTTTGAACATGGTCAAGAAGTAGTTTCAAATTATAGGTCAGATGGACATTTAATTGTCGTCTTCATCTACCATTATGAATGATGTCAAGAAAATGTCAAACTCTTATAATTCATTTGTTGACTAAGTTAGGCTAGTGACCTAATGACACGCCTAAAAATTACCTACTTTTTTATATACATTTTATCTTATTTTTAATGATATTGCACCTTAAAGGAAAGTATTTTGCATGTTTTTTTATTTTAGATACAAAAATGGAGTTTAAAGGAAAAGGAGAGAAAATGGATGCAAAATAGAGTCATGAAGCAGTGGCGCCTATGCGCCAAAGTCCAGATGAGATTAGAGCCTAAGCGCCGCCCAGGCACTAGAAATGGGTACGCCTTTATTAAATGAATTTAGAAAAATTTTAAAGAGGTTCCTGAAGCAATATTTGGTGATTTTTAGAGCTTTATATATAGGGATGAATTTCAAATGAAAAGAGTGTGTGTATGAAGTCATTTTAGAGTAGGTTAGAACACCATTAGAGTGGGCAGCCACCATATTGAGAGTGGTGAGTCTTTGTGATTGCTGGAGTTTTATGAGTCTTATAAGAGTCCTTTAGATTTAAGGAAATCAAGGAACTTCAGAGGATTGCTTAGGAAAGAGTTTGAGATAGTTATTTGCACTTTAGTTTAAGTTTTGTTTTGTGAACTTCAGCTTTAATATAAATCATGTTTTGTTTTGTTATCCCTATGAATTCTGAGTAGTTTTATTTTTCTTTCTCCTTGTAATAACAAGTAATCATGCGGAGGACTTGATTTTTTTAGAACTTCTTTTATTCCCAAAATTGTGATGGGATTTTCTTTGTTTCTTAACTTACTTTGCAAACTGATCACTTGTATTGTTAAAATCTATTACAAAACATAATTACCTATGAGGACTATGATTTTACCAACTGTGAGTATCACAATAAACCTTGGATTGAGGGGATGCCAAGTCTAAGAGAAAGTGAAAATAGATAGGGAGATAAGTTTTGATGGGTGTAGAATTGATGATTCTAGAGTGACAGGCTGGAACCTTTATCAATTTGGTCTTAGTTCAGAACCTGAGTCTCTGGTTAATTCTATATAGAGTGCACAATGGGTAATTTAGAAGTGAGAGGCTATAATCCAATCAACACAACCTTATTCTTTAAGCACTCAGGAGAAGATAAAGAATAGGTATGCTTCTATTTGTCACAAAACCTCATTCTTATCTTTAAGCTTTTGATTCCTACAATAATTATGATCTCATTGCAAGGGGAATGAGGTTTTAATTATTTAAGTACTTTCCAAATTTTAACCATTCTCTTTAGATTAGATTTTTATTAAATTAAATTAAATTAAATTTTATGGTAAATTAGTAAATTTAGGAAAACCAAACTTTTAAAAAATTCCAAACTATCACTTGATAGTAGTAGACTAGAAGTTATCCCAAAGAATTTCTTACCTCGCTTCTCTGCGGGATCTAAACTTGGTTTTAAAGAAAGTCTTATATTACTTGAAATGATACGTGCACTTGCATAGAACCTCAACTGTGTGAGTTATAAATCAATTCTAAATTCTTTATCTTAACCATTTTGCACACTAGCCGCCTAAAGAAATTGGGTCAAGGTTTTTGCTTGGAAACCAAATAACTCTGTAATTGCAGGTGGGCATCAAGTTCTTGGTGTCATTGCCTGGGAAACTATGATAAGAACTTTAGGAGAATTTTAGTTGAACATGTAAGAATTAGATTTGGAAATTGTAGTGTTATTATCTTGTGCTTTTTGTGTGTTTATTTTAAAGAAGATCCAAAATACCGAAAAAAAATTGATATATATCCTATTAGTTAAGTCTTTAGATTTGTATGTGTAGTACTGAAGCTGCAGACCTTGGATTATACAAATCATATCTAAAGAGAACTTTTAGGAGGATTATGAATCAGAAAAGACTCCATGAATTCAATGTAAAAATGATGGATCAACAAAATAATGAATATTCAGTTTTGGATTATAATGTTAGTCATTTTGATAAAGTAAACCCCAAGAGGGTAGCCAATTTTTAAGAAGATATGCTTATTTTTTTAACTTCTCAGGTTGCAGATATTGCAAGAATGTTAGATCAATATATATTAACTTATCCTCAAGGACCCCCAATTATTAAGCAAAATTCATTTGGACAATTGATCAAAACTAACTCTTTTTAAAGTAGCCATGAGATATACAATCCTTATTTCAAATATTACAACCTAATGTTAACTTGATTAACAATTTTGGAGGAGAATACTAATTGTAGAAAAATAATTAATTTAATTAGACATGTAATTGGAATAATCAGAGCAATTTTAACGTTGAACTTTCTTTTCCTCATAGATTTAACTTTGATCCACAAAATGAGGAGCTTTTTGAAGAGGTTGTTATTCAAATGGAGAGTCACTTGGAAAGTCAAGCTGTCACAATAAGGAATATACAAAACCAACTTTGGCAAATTATTAATTCAATTAACAGTTACCCTCTAGAGAATTTACCTAATGACCTTGAGATAGACCTTAAGGAGAAGAATAGTGAGCAAGATAAATTTATCTAACTAAGAAGTGGAAGAGAATTGGAGGATATGGTCCCATAGAACATTGAGTTGAGAAAAAAGGAAAAGGAGATTGAAAGACCATTGGAAGAAAATCCTGAGGAATTAAAAAGATATATTTCATCAACCAAGCTAAATATAGAAAGACCACCTCCACCATTTCTTCAGCCCCAAGGGAAAAAAAAATAGAAGATAACTTGAGACAGAAGTGTAATCTAGTAGAATTTGATCCTAAATCTGAATCATATACAAAGAATCTGATTCAAATTTTAGGAGATCTTGAAATATCATATAGAGTTCAATTTCTTATAAATTTTAAGAGTTATATTAATATGAAAATTGAGAAAATCATTTGATTAATATTGGATCTAAAAAGAAACTGAGCCAAAAAATCAATATCAATCTGAAAAAAAGTCTGAAAGAAAAAACTAAACTTTGAGAATTTAGTAGGAATCCCAAGATCTGGAAAAGATAGGTCAATTGATCAAGGATTACTTAAATGGAACTTTGATCTGGGAGAACCCTTTATCGAGTTGGTGACGTTAAACCAAGCGCTTTATGGGAGGCAACCCATAGTTATCAGTGTGGATTGATTTAGATTGTTTGA
The DNA here is from genome assembly GCA_003013225.1 of Phalaenopsis aphrodite. Taxonomy (NCBI): domain Eukaryota; kingdom Viridiplantae; phylum Streptophyta; class Magnoliopsida; order Asparagales; family Orchidaceae; genus Phalaenopsis; species Phalaenopsis aphrodite. The sequence continues at coordinate 135,665 of NEWO01000233.1, read as the reverse complement.
GGTTTGATGTGTTTGCATTAGTGTGGATTGATCAGTTTGATTGATGTTGGTAGATGTTTAGATTGTTTGTGGATTGATTTAATCTTTCTATATCATGAGGGAGGTGATTCCTTAACTTCTTATTATGTCTGGTCTTGTATATGTTCACTTGAAGTAATTGGATTAACGAGTCTACTAAGACTCGAGTCTTAACCAGACTTCAATTTTACAGGAGACATCTTGATGTTTGGATAATGAAATTGACAGTTACATCTCAATTTTGCTACTTCCTTTATATTACCATGTTTGCATACCTAATTGATGAGCAACATGTTGATGATCTTACACTATCCTTATAATTATTAGAGGTGCGTAATTAATGGGATAAGGTGATGTCTGAGGTTGGTGTTCATGACCCAACAAAACAAAGATAATCTTGTCCATGAGGATAATCATATAAAATTTATGGAAGGCACTAAATATATCATTGTAGCGATTATGTTAGAAATTAGTAGTAAGGTAGTAAGCTGAGATGAGTTAAGAGATGAATTAACCTCATTAATCAATTGTGTTTTTGTTTGTGTTACAACAATATAGAGGACTTGGGAAAACTTAAATATATATTCCTATGTTGATACCTATTATTTGTTAGACTTTTGTTTAGTCAATGTCATTCTGGCATGTTTAGTTTAGATTTACTTTCTACTACACATTGTTCTGTCCTATGTATATTTGCAAATGTTTTGATAGACACCTGTTGTAGAATGTACTTTTGGGCTGTGGTTTTTCTTCCTGCTTATATTTTTTTGTACTAAATGCTATACATGTTTAAAATCAATTTCGATGGGAGGAAGAAAATTGAATTTTAAAGATAGTATACCTCCTTTTAGTTTAATATTATTGAAAAAATGTTTTAGGTTAAATTTACTTTCTTTGGCAGTCGTTCTAATCTGATTATGCATGTATATAAATTTGATAGGATGTTGTAGTAGCTGTTAGTTTCAACTTTTACTTTTTCTTCCTGCTATATTTTATAGAATTGATTGAAAAATATTTAAAAATACTAGTTTGGGGGGAGGAAGAAAAATAAATTTTAAAGTTAAACTTTATTTATCCTCTATAGCATGTATTTATTCTTATATCACTTTTAAAATGACTTGTTGTATGTGGTGTTATCTTTAGGTTACTATAAATTTAACTTTAGGAATGTTAGAAGAACTTAGTTGGGATCCTATGAGATGAAAGTGTTCTAGAGTTACGATACTTTGTAGGGAACATTAAGAAAATGATTTTTCTATTATGGTAGAAAGAAGTTGAATATTTGAAAAGCTAAGATTCTTAGATTTATACTTTATGAGAATTGATTCTTTATTGAAACCTTTTTCTAACTAATACTTACAAGTTTAAAAAGTAAGTGAAAGTTTTGAGTTTTGAACTTTAGAAAGAGGATAGTGAAATTTAACACAATTAAAGACTATCCAGATATAATAATCCTCACCTGAAAAAGAAAAGAAAAGAAAAGATTAAAAATGATTCTGAAATAAAAAAAAAGAGAAAAAAATAAAAAGAAATAAAAAGTGAGGAGAAGCTTGAGGAGAAGTTTAATCAAAAATTGGTTTCACTCGAATCTTTTAAAATGAAAAGACTTAGAAACAATCATAAGCTTACTCTTATTTCAAAAAAGTATTGGCAAATGGGTTTATATAGGGTGCTTGAATTCTATTTTTAAAATTTTTAAGAATCTTTAGTTTGATAAGTTTTAGCAACTTTTGAAGTAAATAGAAAATCAAGATTCCTAAGTTGAATATGACATATTCTAACACCCTAGTACTAGATTGATTTACTAAAATTTCACCAAAGTTACACTATAACATTTTTGAGACAAAATTATAGGCAAATCTACTGACACCCACTACGTCAAATCAAAAAAACTTGGTTTTTAAAGTTGTAGTGTTACTTGAGGATAAGTAACATTTATATTTGGGGGTATTGACACGCCTGAAAATTACCTACTTATTTATACATTTTATGCTCATTTTTAATGATATTACACTTTAAAAGAAGATATTTTGCATATTTTTAGTTTTAAGTACAAAAAAAGGAGTTAAAGAAAAATGAGTGAAAACGGATGCAAAATGGAGTCATGAAGCAGTGACACTTAAGCGCCAGAATCAAGACAAGGTTGGTGCCTAGGTGCCAAAACAATTACCCCTTTGTTCAATGAAATTGGAAGAATTTTGAAGAGGTGTCTGAAGCAACCCTTGGTTATTTTAAAAACTTTATGTATATGAATGAATTCTAAATGAAAAGAGTGTGTGTATGGAGTCCTTTTAGAGTAGGTTAGACCTCTATTAGAGTGGGCAACCACCATAGTGAGAGAGTGGTGACTCTTTGTGATTTTTGGAGTATTGTGAGTCTTGTAAGAGTCTATTGGTCAAGAAAGTCAGGAAAATTCCGAGGATTGCTTAGGGAAGAGTTTGAGATAAGTATTTGTACTTTTTATTAAGTTTTGTTTTGTGATATTGAGTTTTAATATAAATCATGTTTTGTTTTGTTATCATCATGAATTCTGAGTAGTTTTCCTTTTCTTTCTCCTTGCAATAAGAATTAATCATGTGGAGGGTTTGATTTACTTACAAATTCTTTTATTCCCAAAATTGTGATGGTATTTTCTCTGGTTCTTAATTTGCTTTGCAAACTGATCACTTGTAATGTTAAAATCCATTGTGAAACATAATGACCTAGGAGGGCTATGATTTCACCAACTAGTGAGTACCACACTAAATCTTGGATGGAGGGGATTTTAAGTCCAAAGGGGAGTGAAAATAAATAGGGAGATAAGTTTTGATGGGCTTAGAATTGATAATTCTAGAGTGACATGCTAGAACCTTTATCAATTTAGTCTTAGTTCACAACCTGAGTCTCTAGTTGGTCCTATAGAGAGGGCACAATAGGTAATCTAGAAGTTAGAGGCTAGAATCTACTCAGCACAACCATAGAATCAAAAACTTAACTTTAGATTAATTAATGTTCTTTATGCACTCGGGAGAGGTTAAAGAATATGTATGCTTCTATTTGTCACAAAACCTCATTCTTATCTTTAAGAATTCGATTCTTATATTGATTATGATCTCATTGCAAGGGGAAATAGATTTTAATTATATAAGAACTTTAAAAAGTTTAAGCATTTTCTTTATATTAGATTTTTATATAATTTAGTTAACTTTAATTTTGTAGAGAATTAATAATTTTTTTTAAAAAAAACTAATCTTTTCAAAAATTCCAAACTAAGACTTGATAGTAGTATACTAGAACTTATCCTAAGGGATTTCTTACCTTGCTTCTCTATGGGATTGATACTGGGGTTAAAATAAAGCCTTATATTACCTGAAATCATATGTGTACTAGTGTAGAACCCCCAGTGTGAAAAATATAAATCAATTTTAAATTCTATAGCATATCCATTTTGTACACTAGCCATCCAAAAAAATTGGGTTAAGTTTTTGTCGTGAAAACTAAATAACTATATTATTGCAGGTTAGGTCACCCAATTAACTTTGGTTCAATTGAAAAGTATTCTACTTCCAACAAGTGCAATGTTCCTTGATAGTGCAATACACTTGTTGGGGGTCTTCTGTTGGCATTAATTATTTATATCAAGTGTGTAGGGTGTCCACTTGAATAGTATGGGATGATATTTTATTCATTCATAGCTTTTTGTAGATCAAGATGACCATTAAGACTTTCCAAAACATGTCTTAACATGGAACCAAGATTGGAGCTGTCATAGCCTTACCCGGGAGAGTTCACAATTGGTTAGCATCTGTCTTGATATGAAACATTTATTGTCCATTTGAATGTTTAAGGGTCATAATCAATCCATTTGGAGCCTCTCATGGCCCAAGGAATTCATAAAACTCTTTTGGCCATTTTAAGCGCAAAATTAGGGTTTGGACCGAAACGCCTGCACTTAAGACTAGCACACTGGTTGCCATCAATTTTTAACGTTTCTAAATTTTTAAGGTGATTTTAAATCCATTTGTAGCCCCATAAGTTCTAATATGTCCATTAAATACCTCCACGCTCATACGCGCATGCACTTGCACGCACCCAACCATAGTTCAGCCTTTTAGCTTAAATATTTTTCTTTTTGTTTGCTCCCTTTTGGCTATTTAGGCTAGGATGGGGCATGGTGTGAATAAAAAGGTTGAATGGGATTATTCCATGTTAGCCCACATCCCCAATAACCAACGGGATGGATCTTAGGTAGATAAACCCTCATATTCTATGACTTTTGGAGGAAAAATGACCCAATGGGTGGCTTACTTAGAGCAAAACAATGGGATTAGAGTTGTATTCTATTTGCTTGAATATTTCATCTAAGGCGTGTTCCTTAGAGAGGTTGAGATGATAAGAGAAAATCTTTCTTTGTAAGGTAGAAAACCATTTATTGCTTCCTCCTCTATTTCCTTCTTCACACTCCATCTTCTTATCTTACATGTTCTTATTTTTAGTCCACCTCATTTCTCTTGAAGGAGTGTGTGAGATATTTATTGGATGATCTTGAACTCCTTTGGCAAAAAAGAGCTTCATCATCACTATAGCTTAGGAGGATTAATGAGTAAGCAAAGAGCACACGTCCTTAATTGTCATGAAGGTGAAAGCTCTCGAGATCTCTTGTCTTTCTTTATTGCAAGACTTCTTAGGGTTTTTGTTAGAGTTATAGATTTAAGCTAATACTAGAAAAATCTCCTTAATTTATGAGGCTTTCCTTTCTGATCCTCTATGATTCCATAAGCTTCTTCCTTAGCGCCCTTGATCCAAAACCCAAGAAATATGAAATTGTTGTAATCACATGTTTGCATTGATGATTCCATTCCTTTGATGGGAATAATGGAATCCACTTAAACCTAGAGAATGGAGATCCTTGTGATCCTTTTATCCCCTTTGGCTATGAAGGTTTTTCATCATAAAAACCCTTCATTTTATGTCGAGCAAATAGAGGTGGGTCATTTGTCTGCTCGCAGCCATCACCAACCCCTAGATCCATGTGAGACTATTAGAACAAACTCCATATGATGTCAAGTGTGATCAGATCTCATTTTGTATGCGATCATCCTCATTTTTGTGTTATTTCATGATTTTGAAATTTTCATCAAAATAAATTTTTGTATGTGCTTTTAATTGGCAGCCTAAATTTGGTCAGCTCGATCAGCCATCTTTGGCTAGCTTAACCGGTGGAACGCTATTCGACGGCTCGATTATTCAACCACTTTTGATCGTTTGACCTGCATCGGTTAACTCGATCAGCCAATAATAATTGTATGATGCATTTTGCATGCTTTTTTGTATTATTTACATGCAGAAATCTAATTTACTTGATGCTTGTGTCTTTATGTGGAAGAAAACATTTGTTGATTTGATGCTTAATTTGATGAAATTATTGTATGCAGAATTGTATTTTACTATATGTATATTTTTGGCAATTGGCATACACTTGAGGTGACTCTTTGAACATCTGCACCAGTTGTATCTCCATGCATATACGTCATTGTATGTACATTGTTAGAGTACGTATGTTTGTCCTAATCATTGTGTCATTTTTGCATTTGCACTTCTACGCTCTCCATTAATATGGGTTTATGTCACCATATGTCTGTAATGAATGCACCACACATTCAAGGCAGCTAGTTCACCAAATAGTAGCCTATCTCATTTTGTCCTAGCTTGGGTCATACTCTTCTAGAGTACAATCCAAATGTGTCATCATATGCCTTCAATGATTGCACGACAAATTCAAGATGGGTAATTCATCTAGAAGCAGCCCATATCATGTTGTCCCTCTGCTTGGGTGTACTCTTCTAGCATACAATCCTGTCATGATACCCCTGGCTATGAGAGTACAATCATCTCAATAAAAGTTATTTTATTTATGCATAGTCTATATGCTTGCTTTATTCATTTGTCATTGTTTAGCTTGTCTAGTTGTATTGATTAGGAAATTTTTGTGTGTTCTCACATGTGCCAAGATGTGGGTGTCTGATACAACTAAAATATATAGTATTTTATACCTATTTTTGAGATATTATGCTTTAATAAAAGGTATTTATGTGTTTTTTCTTTCAGGTCCAATTAAATGAATGAAAAATGCTAAAATGAGTGAAAAAGGGTCAAATTTGGACCAAAAATGAACTGGGGCGCCTAAGCGCCTAACATTGGTGCATATATGCTAGAGAGTTGTGCCTAAGCATCAGGTACCCCACGCTTAAGCACCATATGTAGTTATTTGATGATTCATTGAATTTAGACAAATTTTTGAAGAGGTGTTTGAAGCAACCCTTGGTAAAAATATGGGAAACAATCCATTGACATAAAAATTCATTCAATTGGCTTTTGAAAGGAGGAACTTCTAGAAGATTCATTGAATGAAGACACAGTTTGAAGAGACACCAATGCTCTTTTTGGATTTTTTTTAAAGAAGACGTGGATCATCAAAGGAAGAGCTCACCCATTAGACATTCATAGCCATCATTCATCCAAGTAACTGCAGCCGCCGCCGCCCGTTGCCACCGCCTCTGCCGACCACTTTTTTTTTAATCTGAGTGTTAGTTTATATTGTGAGTGAAGGAAGAGCATTCAAAGGAACTTTAAGACATTTGGTGAATAAGATTTTAGATAAGTGTTTATCTTTGTGATTACACTTAGTTTTAATTTAGATTTCTTGTTTGTGTGCATGATTTTTATTTTTAAAATCATGTGTGGCTGTGTTTTCTTCATGGATTCTAAGTAGTTTTCTTTATCTTTTTCATTAAAATGATAGTGATTAAGTATTTAAAGAAAGTTGTGTGAAGTATTAGGCTTCAATGTTGGAAGAAATTGTGATGATTTGAAACTTTGCACTTCATTTACTTCTTTATTTAAACAATTAAGATGTTAATACCTGTTGTGAGAACATGTAAGATCCAAGATGGTATTATCTCAGTCAATAAATTGTTAGAATCACATATTGATTTCATGAATGAGAATGTAGTTCATGGGGTTAAGTGTAAATAAATAGTGAAATAAACATTTTGAGGGTGTAGAATTAGAGGACTTTAGAGTAGCAGGCTAAATCCCTCAATTTGATTACTAGTTTTATGTTTTAATATGAGAAGTTAGCCTCCAGGTGGAGGGAGAAGAAGGAACTCTAGAGTGAGAGATAGTATCTTCCCTGCATAACTGGTCTTCATGACTAATCAAACTACAGATTAGCCAATATTCTTTATAACATCTCTAGTAAGGGTAAATAATATTATTGCTCCTATTTGACATAACACATTTAACATACTTCCATAACATAATTTCTATACTTATTACTGATTCATGATAAGAAAAAAGATATTTTATTTATATTGCCTTCATCTTGCAAATATTTAGTTAAGTTAATTAGTTGCTTATTTTATTTTCATAAACTAAAAATTACAAAAAGAATCAAATTTTCATTCCTATTATAACATCTTAAGTTTAAGTAAGAATATTTTGCTAAGTAAATTTTTGTCATCTAAACATTTTTAAAGTGCATTTGCAGTCTTTCCTGTGGGTTCAATATTCGTGGCTTAATCAAAAAGGCATGTATTACTTGATAATGATATGTATACTTGCATAGTATCCTATATTTAATTATTATAATTGTATTCTTATTTGTTTCATAGTAGAAAACTTACCTAACTTTTTCTTTGGATCAAGTTTTTGGATTTGTTACTAATTAAGAATACCTATTAAGGAAATTAAGCATATAATCACATATATCACATTTTACATATATACCGAAGAATCGACATCAAGTTTTTGGCGATGTTGTCGAGGAAGCAAAATTTAGAAAATTATAAAAAATTTCAAAAAGAGAAGTTTTTAGAAAGAATAAATTCTATTTTTACAAAGTCTTATTTAAACCTTAAGATTTATTATAGGAATATTGTAGTGTTGTTTTTATATTAAGTTCTTGATTGTGTGTTTTTATTTTATGTGTTTTATAGGAATGTATGCATAGTTCAGGTTCCACAGGACTTGTGCCTAACGATTTTGAAGTAAAAAAAAAACTAATAAAAAAAATTAAAAATTACTAAAAATTTTCAAGAAATGACAAATCAAAATAATCAAATATCTAAAGAGTTTAGACCTTTAAGAGATTATGCAATCCATACGGTCGATAAACTTTATTGTAGTATTTAAAAACCCACGGAAGTAACTAATTCATTTGAGCTTAAATCTGTTATTATTGTAATGATATCAAATAATCAGTTTGAGGGAGCACCAACTGAAGATCCAAATTTACATCTTGCTAGTTTTCTAGAATTATGTGCTACATTTAAATATGATGGTGTATTAGATGATGCTATAAGACTTAGATTATTTCCTTTCTCACTGAGGGATAAAACTAAGATATGGTTACATTCTTTTATCACCTAGATCTATCAAAACTTGGAGTGATTTAGCGCAAAAATTCCTTGCTAAATATTTTTCACCACAAAAAAACTACAAAGCTTAGAAATGATATTACATTTTTTTTTCCAATTTGAAGGAGAATTTATTTATGAAGCATGAGAATAATTTAAAGAACTCTTAAGAAAGTGTCTGCACCATGCTATACCAGATTGGTTCATAAGTCAAATATTTTATGATGGATTAGCTAGGTATCTTAGATATATTATCGATGTCATTGCTGGTGGTTCATTAATGTCAAAACCATTTAATGATGCTTATGCTTTAATTAAAGAAATGGCTACAAATAATTTTCAATGGCATTCTGAAAGAGTTAATCTTAAGAAAGTAGCTAATGTTCATGAAATTGATTTTTTTGTCTTGTTAGCAAATCAAGTTGCTGCAATTTCAAGGAAGTTAGACTACTTTGAAATGAATTTATCTCAACCAATTTGCATGATTGAAGAAAATTCATTAGGCCAAATGGTAGATTCTCATGCATCATTAGAAACTTTGAATGTCATAAATAATAAGCATAATAAACCATATTCAAATTATTATAACCCAGGTTGAAAGAACCATCCTGACTTTAACTGGAATAATACTTTGGGTGGTAATAATGAGCAATGGGGGAACAATCAAGTAAGCTCATTAGAAAACTAGAACAACCACGGGAATAGTAATTATAGACTTACTTATCCTCCATGTTTTAATAGCAATCCACAATTTAAGGAGAATAATTTGTCTCTAGAAGAAGTGGTGTTACAAATAGGAAATCAATTACAAAGTTAAGGAGCTACAATTAGAAATATTGAGAATCAGTTGAGAAAAATAACAATTTCATTAAGTAATAGATCCCAAGGAACACTTCCTAGTAATACAGAAGTAAATCCAAATGACCAGGATAAAGAGCAAGTAAAAGCCGTTCAACTTAGAAGCGAAAGAGAATTGGAAGGTAGAGTTCAAAATAAGACTGAAGTAGAGAGAGAAGAGATTGAAGAACTAAAAGAGGATGCTCCAAAAGGCTTAGAGAGACCTATTTCTCCACTTAGAGTTGACTTAGAAAAACCACCACCTCCATTTCCTCAGAGGCTCCGAAAACAAAAGTTGGATAAGCAACTTTCAAAATTTCTAGAAATTTTTAAGAAGCTTACAATTCATATTTCATTTGCTGAAGCTCTAGAACAAATGTCAAGCTTTGTGAAGTTTATGAAGGATATTCTTATTAGGAAAAGGAAGTTCGAAGATAATGAGACTGTTACACATAGTGAGGAGTGCAGTGCTATAATTCAAAAAAAGCTTCATGAAAAGCTTAAAGTTCCTGGTAGCTTTACAATTCCATGTGCAATAGGAGACAAATTTTATGAGAAAGCTTTATGTGATTTCGGTGCAAGAATCAATCTTATGCCAATATCAATATTTAAAAGATTGGGATTAGGAGAAATAACCTCTACTACTATAACTCTGCAGTTAGCAGATCGTTTAATAAACTATCCTAAAGGAGTTATAGAAGATGTCCTAGTGAAAGTGGATCAATTTATCTTTTTTGTTGATTTCATTGTACTAGATATGAAGGAAGAGAAGAAGATACCTATCATTTTGGGGAGACCTTTCCTAGCCACAGGAGGAGCAATGATTGATGTGCAGTAAGGAAATTAACTATGTGCGTCAATGATCAAACATTTACATTTAATATTTCCAGATTAATGAAATACCTTGAAAAAGGTAAAGATGATGAATGCTATAGGATGGATTTTATAAGATATTTAAGTGAATGGCATTTCAAAACAACTTATGAAAAAAATATGAAATGAAAGAGTTGGAACACGATCAAGAAAAGGAATTAGATCAATATGAAGATTTATATAAGGAAGATTCAAATTATGTTGGAGAAAGTTTTGAAGTTTTGGACACTACAAAAAAGATACATCTTTTGGTCCATCAATTAAAAAATGTCATGATCTTGAGTTTAAGTTACTTTCTGAACATTTAAAGTTTGATTTTTATGTGATTCTTATACATTACCTATTATAATTTCCTCAAAATTAATACAGTTGAAGAAGAGAGTTTGATGAAAACTTAAAAACGTTATAAGAAAGCCTTTAGATGGAAAATTACTGATATAAAAAAAATCACTCCTTCAATTTGTAAGCATAGAATTCACATGGAAGAGAACTACAAACCCAGGGCTGTTCCTCAAAGGAGATTGAATCCTATTATGAAAGAAGTATTTAAGAAAGAAAATTTAAATTGTTTAGATGTTGGAATTATCTACCCTATTTCAGATAGCGCATGGGTTAGTCTAATTCACTACAATCCTAAGAAAGGAGGAGTAACTATGACTTTAAATGAACCTAACTAGTTAATACTAACAAGACAAGTCGCAGGATGGAAAATATGCATTGATTATAGTAAATTAATTCTCACCACTAGGAAAGATCATTTTCCACTACCCTTTCTTGATCAAATGATTGATAGACTAGCTAGGCATAAATACTTTTATTTTCTGGATGGATATACTGGTTATCACCAATTACAAATAGCTCTTGAGAATCAAGAGAAAATAACTTTTATCAATCCTTATGGTATATTTACTTTTATAAGAATGCACTTTGGTTTAAGTAATGCACCTACTACATTTCAAAGATGTATGATGGCTATTTTTTGTGATTTAATTGAAAAGGGATTGAAGTTTTTATGAATGATTTTTCAGTGTTTGGAACTTCATTTGAATCATATTTAAAACATTTATCAAAAGTTCTTAATTGCTGTGAAGAAACAAATTTAGTTCTTAATTGGGAAAAATACCAATTTATGGTAGCAGGAGGAATAATTTTGTGACATCAAAATTCAGAAAATGGTATCGAGGTAGGCCCTACAAAAATTCAAATGATCGCTAATTTTCCTCACCCAACAAGTGTAAAGGAAATAAGGAGTTTTTTAAAAGATGCTGGATTCTACAGACGATATATTAAAGACTTTTCAAAAATTGCTAAGCCTCTATGTCATTTACTTGAAAAAGTTGCAATTTTTAATTTTGATAAAGAGTGCCTAAAAGCATTTGAATTATTAAAAGAAAAATTATTCACTGCAGCAATTATTATTTTGCCAAATTGGAGAAAACTAGTTGAATTGATGTCATGCTACTGATTATACTATTGGAGTTGTTTTAGGACAAAATCATGATAAAATTTTCAAGGTTATCTACTATATTAGTAGAACACTTAATGAGGCTCAAATTAAGTATACCACAACTGAGAAAAAGTTATTAGCAGTAGTATGTGCTTTTGATAAATTTAGATCATACTTAATTAGAACTAAATGTATTATGTATACAGATCATTTTGCTATTAAGTATTTAATGAAAAAGAATGATGCAAAACTAAGGCATATAAGATGGATTCTTCTTTTGCAAGAATTTAACTTTGAGATAGTAGATAGAAAGGGAGCTGAGAATCAAATTGTTGATCATCTTTCCAGGCTTGAATTAGAGAAACCATTCAGTTTTGAAAAGGAAATTGATGATCATTTTCTAGATAAAAAATTGTTCAATGTTAGTAAGTGGCATGTTCCATGGTATGCAGACATTGTGACATTCATTGTTAGTGATATTATACTCTATGGAATGACATACCAACAGAAGAGGAATTTTTTATTTGAAGCTAAGACTTATTTTTGGGATGATGCATTTTTATATAAACAAGGAAATGATCTTATTATTCAAATATGTGTACCTTTAGAAGAAACTTATGAAATTATCCAAAAATACATAATTTTGATTTTGGGGACATTTTGGTGTTGATAAAATAACATACAAAATTTTACAATCTGGATTTTATTGGCCTACAATCTTTAGAGATGTTAACTCTTATATAAAAACTTGTGATCGATGTCAACCAG
>NEWO01000233.1:80019-110452 GCA_003013225.1 Phalaenopsis aphrodite | reverse complement strand
ATATATATATATATATATATATATATATATATTGTTTAGTGCTAAATAAGAGCTATCATATTCTATACCCTCTTCTAAGTGCATAATGAACATTGACTAATCCAAAGTTTGGTCCCTAATTCTGTGGTAAGGCTGGGAGGATACCGACTGCCACTCCAGAGCTCCAACTACTCCCTCACCTAAGACCTAACAATCTCACATTAGTTTTCAATCAACTACACCAAATTGGAGATTTTAATATGTAACCTTAAAATCTCCAATTAAAATCTCCAATTCTGCATTCAACAAAGTATATTTCCCTATTTATTTGCACTTAACCCCATGATGGAATCCTCTCCCACGGAATCAAATGTGATTCTTACTATGTTGTAGAAATCATAGCCCTTTCAAAACATAAGTTTTTTCAACAAATTTTAACATTTCAATTGGCGAGATCAAAAAGTAAATAAAGATTGAAGTTCAAATCATCACAAATTATTAACATTAAAATCTTATAAAACAAAATTAGTTTTTCATAAAACCATACATCAAAGTAGAATTCATGAGAAGGAAACAACAAAACATGGATTTCATATATAAAAATAAGTTTACAAAACAAAGAAATAAAAGACACAACTTATCTCACAATCCTTCCCAGGCAAATCCCTAAAAGTTTTCTTCAAGCACTTTCCCTCTTTACAAGCACTCTCAATTCTCTCTTAAAAGTTTAATGAATAAGAAATCTTTCACCTTCCCTCTCCTCTTACAATCCTTGAAGAAAATCTCCCAGCCCTTTACTTTCTCTCTCTCTCTCTCACTTGCCTTCTTCGAAAATCTCTCACACACCTCTTGCTTGAAGCCCTAGACTTCCATCTCTTTTATTAGAAGCTATCTCCCTCCAAAAAGAATTCAAAATTTCCTCCAAAACTTTATCTAAAAGTCAACCCATTTGAATTCAAAAGACATGTCCATTGATCCAAGAGACATATCCCTTCATAAAAGAACCTTCTGAAGTGTCTAGACACATTAAATCACTTCATGGGATGTTTAGAACAAGTGTCCCTTTCGAAATTCATGCAGAATTTGTCTCAAACCACTTTAATCAGCAAAAAGTCATCTCTAACGCCTCAGGCACTTGTTCTGGGGCTTCAGGTGCCATCCTGCTTAAGACCGCGATGTTCTGGGTTTCAGCGCTTCAGGCGCCAGCTCTCTGTAAAATGGCGCTTCAGGCTCCAGAATCTCAAAATTCGTTGTTTTGGCTCAAAATTTCGTCCTTTTTGTTACTTTTGCTCCAAATTCCCAAAATTGATATATTTATAACAAAAATATGAAAATACTCTTCTTTACAGTCTAATATCACAAAAAATAAGCATAAAATATATACTTAAAACAACATATTATTTTGGTGTATCAAAATTCCCCAAACTTGAATGTTACATGTCCTTTAGTGACACTTTTACTACATAAAAGCATTTGACTTAGGATAGATTAAATTATAAACTTCTATACTTTAGTTTCATAAATAAAAAAGGAAAATTCAAGAAAAACTCTTAAAAACTTAGATTCAAACTCTAAGTTTAATAGTACATAGTAATCAAATCTAAGATTTGTAAATCTCTATTTATTTCAACAAGAATTGTAATTTTTCATATCAAGGATACTTAGAACATTCATATGAAAAAGAACTTCATGAAAACTTTACTAGTAATGGTGCTAATACTCCAATACAAGTTTAAGCAATGTAATAAAGCCTTTTCCTTAAGTTGATTCAAGTGAAGCTAATTTTTTATTACGCATCTCCTCAAGCTTTTCCTCACACCTTTTTACTTTTCTTTTTTTTTTCTTTCTTTTAGGATCTTATCAATCCTTTCTTTTATTTTTCTTTTTCAAGTGAGGATTATTATATTTGGATAGCCTTTATGATTTTGAACTTCACTATCTTCTTCTTAAAATTAATATTCCTTACCTTTCTTTACTTTTTAAATTCATATTAGTTTTATGATTTTCATAAAGTCTCATTCTTTTCTTCTTACATGAAACTCTAAAATTCTTAATATTTCAAAAATACAATTTTCTTTACTTTAAATAGAAAAACATAGCCTTATCTTATCATACCAAATATCTTTAACCTTATAATTGACCTTTATTATTAAAAACTTTCACCTAAATTTACCACAATATTTACAAACATACATATAGTCATTTAAAGTTAAATCTTAATGTCTCAGGTTTTGTTGAATTAATTTTAATAATATAGTTAATTCAGGACATATAAAATTTAGTTTACTTCTTTTTAAAAGAAAATTTTCTTTCCCCTAAACATAAATTTGTAAGTAATTGAAAAATGTTTAGTTTAAAATTTTGTAGGTGAAAGAAAATAGTAAATTCATGAAAATAAAAAGTAACATGTAGATGATTTTTGAGTAAGAAATTGGGCTCTGATATACTGCAAGTACTAACTTTAGAAACACATACAGGCTTTAAAGAACTAAATGAAACATAATATATTTTAAAGGATTTGCTGAAAATTAAAAATAGAAACAAAAACTGAAAATACTAAAAATGCAAAAAAAGTAAAAATCTACAGTTATTATTACAAATTAGGTTCATAGTACAATATTAAAATGATAGTTCTTGCTATAGCAGTTTTAAATAAAACAAATTACAAACAATCAAAATATCAAACAAACTAAACTCCTAAGGATATCAATCTTCGTCACCTTCCTCCTCCTCATCATCTTCTTCTTTTTCTTCATCATCATCATCATCATCATCATCATCATCATCATGATCTAAAGTATAAGGAGTGAAGCTAGGGAAAGTTGGAAATTCCACAATATATTCACCCCTAAGATATCTAGTCATAGCCTCCTCATAAGCTATATCATGTTGAACTCTCCTCTGCTTATATTCAACATTATAAGCATTTCTTGTTTCAATTCCTCCAATCCTATTCTGCATCTTTACTATATCCATTTGCTGAATAAACATGATCCATAATATTTTCAGGTGAAGCAGAGCGAGAATTAGATGCCCCTATAGCTGATGTTGAGAGTTTATCACTACCTTCACTTCCAGACTCAGCAAATGATTCAAATCTTTGAATTGTATGCTTTCCAATAAGATTTTTTGCTACAACTTTTCTTCATTTCTATGGGATTCTACTCATGATTGCTCACATAAAGTGAAAATCAGAGCAGGGTAACCCAAACCACTAGTTGTAGCATTATTGGATATACTCCAAGCATGATGAACTATAAGAGCACCAAGATCAACTGCCTTCATTTTTTGAATGCAGAAGTTTAGGACAGCTCTATCCTTCGTTACTTCATTCAGATGATATGTTGGCAATAATTTAGCAGAGATAAATTAATGTCATACCTTTGACTGAAAAGTCATCATGGAAGTGGAGAATTTAACTTTGTTATTATTCTTAACTTTCTATTCTCCTCTTCCATCTGTCAGAAAGGCAATCACTTCATCTAGTGATAAATAAATCATCACAAATGTAGTGTATTAATAATAGAATACATTCCTTAACCCATAAAAAGCATTGATCCTTTCTCTTGAAAACTCAACTTGCTTACCTCTCACCAGGATGTGATCATGAGTGGTGAATCACAAGTTGGCATAGAACTCCCTGATCATAGGCACAATAGCTGCTGTAGTGAAGTAGCAGAACCTCTCCCAATTTCTGGCGACGATCAACCTCTCGATGCTGCCACCCGAGTTAGCAAATGTTTGTTCCTGAATCAACTTTATGGATTCAATTTGAGTATTATAATAGTTTTGGGCTTTGAAATTGACAAATCTCCTTACGTCAAAATCTTCTGTCGGCTTTCCTCTTTTTACTCGTGGACCCATTGGAATTTCTATGAAAATCCAAGTAAAATCCAAATAAATTACAAAATAAAAAATCTAGCTCCACAAGTAAGATTATTTGGAAAGAAAAATTTCACCATGGGTTTTCTTAAAGCATTTTCATCAAAAATCCCAAATTTTTGAAATCCCATATTGTAGGAAAAATCCATGGTGAAAATAAAAAATTTTTAGATTAAAGTGAAGCTCTTACTAAGAAAACATGATATCTAAGATCTTTAGCCTTCAAAATCTCTTAAATGTACACAATGTGAAGCCCTAGGTCATGTTTTAAAGGCAGGAGATGGTCCAAGCAGTAAAAATGGTGTTTTACTATGAAATTTGTGGTTTTTAAGTAAACTGGGAGTTTTTGGGAATTTGGCACCTCAGGTGCCAATGCCTAATTTTTCTAGATTTCATATTCTAAGAAAATCTGTTCCGCACCGCTTTACGTCAACCTCTAATTAACTCAAATAAACATTTATACTCATAATTAAATAATTTTCTATCACTAAACTTTCATAAACAACACAAAACTCACTTTTATATATATAATCCGCGCTATTACAAACTAACAATTTTTAAGCCAACAAACTCTAATTTAGTGTCGAAAGCAAATCAAACATCCTAACACTGTAAGCTAAATATCAAAATACCAAACACAAACATAAATAAAGTTTAACAATAAAATTAAATGCAATCCAACACAATATAATAACATAAACAAGTAGTACTAAATAAGCGTTTTGTGCATAAAGTAAATTCAAACATCTTCTTCGCTCTCAAACTCGTGGATATCTCCCATGGATTGGTAGTGGACGTATAAGTTTTAGGAAGGTCGATAAGGAAATTTATTAGTTGAATCTTCCTCAATCCAAGCATGTTTCTTGAACATACATACTAAACCATCTTCAATACGTCCAATATGTTAAAATGTTCCTTCAACCTCTAATCTAGATGATCCAACAATTCAAAAATATTCCTAATTGCATGCATAATGTTTTGTACCACTTTTTCTATCTTCTTGATCCTTTTTAAAAGCGTGTTTGAATTGAAGTAAGGCTAAATAAGTGATGAATTCTGAGATGCTTGATCCATCAGTACATTCATATCATTCTCATCTCCTATTTCAATACAATTACAATAAACTTTTGGGTCAATTGGCTTCCAAAGAAGAAGCACTTTTTCCCAACTTTCATAAGGTACTTGCGCACAATAGGAAAATAGTGGATGGATGTATCAGTCCAGTTGCAGATCCATGGACAATCAAACCCAAAACCGATTTCATAATTATCACTCAAATATCAACAAGTTTTCCATTTGAATACAATAATTCAGAATATCACTCTCCTTAGTTATCTTACTGATTTTCATAGTGGGGAGTAATTTTGATGCAATAAAGAAATGCCATTCCTTAGATGCAGGATTCAATAATGATGAAGAAAAACTTAAATTTCCATCATCTATGGCTTCTCGATTTGCATCTTCATCCATAAGGTATCAATAGAGTTCGTTCACATTGTCTCTTGTAGGGGTAAAACTTACATAGTGGAAAATATGAATATTTTCAATAAAAAACATTTCCCTTATTTTTGAAGGAGTGAATTGCAAAAACCTGCCTCGCACATAGACAATTCCTTTGTTGATTGCATGAAGATTTGCATAAAACTCTTTCACCATAGGGACAACTACAGTGGCAGTAGTGTAGCAAAGCACTTCCCAGCGTCTCTGCACAATAATCTCTTCCACTCAAGTATTCAGTGTGTTGAATCCTCAATTCATAAATCCCCTTTCCTTGATTAGCCTCTTCTTCACAAGCACTCGATCATGTAACTTCTGCACATCAAAATCGTTGACTTTCTCCAATTAAAAACTCTAAATCTTGCAGAATTTTTTGAGTGGGAAGCTATAAGAATTGAAAAATAGTGACTCTTTCCTCGTTTTCACCCTTAAAAAATGCTTTAGAATCAGTTTTTTGGAGTTATAAGGAGAAGAAATTGCCAAAATTTCCTTTTGAAACATTGTAAATCATTTTCATCACCGTGACACCGATTCTGGCGCTTCAGGCGCGAGTTCCAAAAAATTAACCATTTCGATTTCAATCCAATAAATTCTCAAACGTTCCATAAAATTAGGTAAATAAAGTTGTTTTTAAATATTTTCTCAATTTTAAGTTTCTCAAATACACGGAATCTATAAAGTGGAAATATAAATATAAATATCATATTCTGAAAAAAAAACATAAAAGCAAAATAAACAATGATAAATATGAGTTGTCTCCCATAAAGCGTTTGATTTAATATCATCAGCCTGTCATTCCCAATCTTTATTCTGGGTGACCCAACATTACAATCTCTTTAAAAACTGGCATTTGACCATCAAAATGTGAGTTCATTCTATGCATATTTAATATCCTTCCAGTCATGGGATCTTCATTAACAACTCCAGAGGGATAGCCTTTTACAATTCTGAATGACCCTTTCCACCTAGACTTCAGTTTTCTTAGAAATAATTTCAATCTTGTATTGTATAATAAAAATTCTTGTCCAGTTTCAAATTCTTTTTTTATTATCTTTCGATCATGCCATTCTTTCATTCTTTCCTTATAAATCCTAACATTATCGTAAAATTCATTCCTAATTTCTTCAAGCTCATTCAATTATAATAATCTTTTCTCACCAGTATCTTTCAAATTGAAATTGAACTCCTTAATAGCCTAATAGGCTTTATGCTCCAATTTACTAATAAGTGACAAGTCTTCCCAAAAATTAATCTATACGGGAAAAATCCTATAGGTGTATTATAAGTTGTACTGTATGCTCATAATGCATTATCTAATCTAGCAGACTAATTCATTTTATTAGGATTCACACTTTTTTTCAAAATTCTTTTAATTTCACGATTAGATACTTCTGTTAAACCACTAGTCTAGGATGATAAATAGTTGCATTTTTATGCATAATATTATATTTTTTCTTCAATCTTGTAGTTGTTGCATTCCTAAAATGAGATCCTCCATCAGTAATGATTATTCTCGGCATTTTATATGTTGTAAAAATATTTTTGATGAACAATTTTGAAATACTCCGAGAATCACATCAAAGTAAAGTGATTGCTTTAATCCATTTTGAAACATAATCCACTGCAATCAATATATATACATTTCCAAATGAAGGTATAAATGGTCCCATAAAATTCAATCCCCATACATAAAAAAATTTCAATTTTCAAATTAAAATTTAGAGGCATATCATATCTTTTTGAAATATTACATACTCTCTGATGCTGATCACATGTTTATATATATATATATACATCTCTAAATAGAGTAGGCCAATAAAATATGGATTGCAAAATTTTATGAACAATTCTATCATTTTCAAAATGACCTTCAAATTCAAAATCATGATATTTTTGGATAATTTTCTGAATTTCTTTGTTAAGCATGCATCGCCTCATCACTAAATCTTTGCATTATTTATACAAATATGGATCATCCAAAAAATAAGATCTTGCATCATGATTGAATTTCTTTTTCTGCCGTTTTGTCTGTCCATAAGGTAAAATGCCACTAATGATATAATTCACAATATCAGCATTCCACGGTATTTCTCATGCTTTTACAGCATAAAGTTGTTCATTAGGAAAAGTTTTATTAATTTCTTTTTCTAAATCAAGTATTTCTTCTTGTTTCAACCTAGATAGATGATAAACAATTTGATTATAAGTCCCTTTCCTATCAACTACTATAAAATCAAACTCTTGCATCAGAAGTGCCCATCTAATTAATATTGGTTTAACATCCTTCTTTTTCATTAAATATTTAATATTTGAGTGGTCAGTATGCACATCACATTTTGCTCCAATTAAATATGACCTAACCTTATCAAAAGCATAAACAATGACCAATAACTTTCTTTTAGTAGTGATTTAATTAATTTGAGCATCATTAAGAGTCTTACTAGCATAGTATATAACTGTAAAAAAACTTGTCATATCTCTGCCCTAAATCAGCTCCAATTGTATAATCACTTGCATCACACATTAATTTAAAAGTTTTTTCTCACTCTGATGAAACAATTATAATAGCAGTGATCAATTTTTCCCATAAAGTTTCAAAGGCTTTAAGACAATCTTGGTTAAAGTCAAATTTTGTATCTTTTTCCAGAAGTTAGCATAAAAGGCTTAGTAATTTTTGAAAAATCTTTAATATATTGCCTGTAAAATCCAACATGTCCTAAAAAGCTCCTAACTCCTTTTAGAGTAGTAGGTGGAGGTAAGTTAGACATAGCCTGTATTTTTGCAGGATCTACTTCCATGCCATTTTTTGAAATTTTATGCCCAAGTACAATTTCTTGCAACCATAAATTGATATTTTCCCTAGTTTAATACGAGATTAGTCTTTTCACATCATTATAGAACTTTCTTTAAATGATATAGACATATTTCAAATAAAGCTCTAAATACAGAAAAATCATCCATAAAGCAATCAATCACTTTTTCAATTAAATCACTGAAAATTGACATCATACATTTTTTAAATATTGTAGGTGCATTACATAATCCAAAGTCCATTCGCCGAAAAACAAAATTTCCATAAGGACTAGTAAATGTTGTTTTCTCTTGATCAACTGGAGCAATATGTATTTAATGATAACCGATATATCCATCTAGAGAATAAAAATATATGTGCCCAACCAGTCTATCCAACATCTGGTATGAAAAAGGTAAAGGAAAATGACCCTTCATAGTGGCAAAATTTAATTTTCTATAATCTATGAAGATCCGCCATCCAGTAAATTATCTTGTTGGAATTAATTCATTATTCTCATTCATCACAACAGTCACTCCTCCTTTCTTTGGAACACAGTGAATTAGACTTATTCAAGCACTGTCCGAAATAGGATATATTGTTTCAGCATCTAACTATTTTAAAATCTCTTTCTTGACAACTTCTATCAACATATGATTCAATCTCTTTTAAGGTTTAGCTCTTGGTTCATGTTGATCTTCCAATAAAATTTTATACATACAAATTGAAGGACTTATTCCATTAATATCAGCTAATGTCCATCCAAAGGCTTTCTTATATCTTCTCAAAGTTTCCAACAATTATTGTTCTTGTGTATCAGTTTATTTTGAGGATAATATAACAGTTAAGGTGGATAAATCTTCTAAGAATGCATACTTTAAATGTGTAGGAAGTGTTTTCATTTCTAGTTTAAGGGGTTTCTCAATAGATGAAATAAAGTTCTTGTTTCTATCTATAGGATCTAACATTTCAAAAAATTTTTGAACATAATCCAAATCTTTATTACTCACTTCCGTAGATTCATCTTGAATTTTATCCTCTTCTTCATGTTCCATATATTCTTTTTCATGTTTCTTTTCAAATGTCTTCGTGAAATATTTATGTCATAAATATTCATTAATATCCATTATGAAGCATTTAATCTCTTGCTCTTTTGTAAGGTATCTCATTGATTTTGCAATATTAACTTTATCCTCTTGATCACTAACTCTCATAGTCAGTTCTGCTTTCTGCACATTTATCAAAGCTCTTCCAGTAGCAAGGAATGGTCTTTTTAAAATGATAGGAATTTCTTTATCTTCCTCTATATCTAATATAATAAAATTCACAGGTAAGAAAAATTTATCAACTCTTACTAAAACATCTTCTATAACTCCTTTAGAATAGGTAATCAAATGATCAGCAAACTGAAGAGTTACAGTTGTAGGTGAAATGACCCAACCTTTTGAAAATTGATAAAGGCATAAGATTAATGCTGGATCCTAAATCACATAAAGTTTTTCCAAAAACTCTTATGCCAATAGCACAAAGAATAGTAAAACTTTCAGGATCTTTAAGTTTTTTAGAAAGCTTCTTCTGAATTATAGCGCTACACTCTTTTCTAAGTGCAACAGTCTCATTATCTACAAAATTCTTCTTGTTATTAAGTATAATGACCTTCACATAGCTTGACATTTGTTCCAAAGCTTCAACAAATGGAAAGTTTATCATTAATTTTCTCAATATTTTAAAAAATTTTGAAAATTGGTTATCTCTATTTTTCTGCTTCAATCTTTGAGAAAATGGAGGTGGTGGTTTTTCCACAACGATTTTCATTAGTTTAATAGGACATTCTGACTCAAAATGAAAATCTTCTCCAGATTTTTCATTTTCCACCTTATCTTTTTCAACTTCAACTTCCACTTCTTTTTGAACTTTGATTTCCAATTATTTTCTACTTCTTAGTTGAATAGTCTTAATTTGCTCTTTGATCTGATCTTTAGGATTTACTTTAACATTAGTAGATAACGTTCCTGGAGGTCTATTGCTAAGTGCAGTAGCTTTACATCCCAATTGATTTTCCATGTTTCTAATTGCAACTCCTTGACTTTGTAATTGACTTCCCATTTACAATATTAATTGTTCCATTGATAACTTCTTTTCCTTACTCTGCAAATTATTAAAACCAGGAGAGTAAAAAGGTTTATAAGTTGGATTCCCTTGCTTGTTGGAGTTTACTAATAGGTTTGCAGCATTGTTTTCCCATTGTATATTTATAACATTAAAGTTATTGTTAGTCCAACTAAAATTTGGATGAATCTTCCAACCAGGATTATAATAATTGGCATAAGTATTATTGAAATGATTATTTATTTCATTTAAAGTATCATAAGAAGATTGAGATTCTATCATTTGTCCGATGAGTTTTCCTCAAGTATAGGTGATGTCTGAGAATAATTCATTCCATATTGATCTATCTTCTTAGATATATCAGCTATTTGGGTAGCGAACATAGATATTGCATCAGAATCTTGAATACTAGCTACTCTTTTTGGATTTACCCTTTCAGAGGGTCATTGAAAATTATTAGTATCCATCTCTTAAATTAAATAATATTCTTCATCGAATGGTTTTGACATTAATGATCCACCAGCAGTAGCGATCATTATTGATCTAAGAGATCCAACCAATATATTGTAAAAAGTTTGAATTATTAGCCAATCTGGCAACACATGGTGTGGACACTTTCTAAAGAGATCTTTAAATCTTTTCCAAGCTTCATTAATTGATTTCCCTTCAAATTGACAGAAAAGATGTAATATCATTTCTAAGCTTAGCAATTATTGTGATTAGTCTCCACAAGTTCTGATAGATCCAGGTGCTAACGAGCTTAACCACATCTTAGATTTATCCGTTAGTGAAAAAGGAAAAAGTCTAAGTCTGAAGACATGGTTTGACACTCCATCATATTTAAATGTAGCACACAATTCTAAAAAAATAACAAGGTGTAAGTTAGGATTTTCAATTGGTGTTCTTCTATTAATTCTTTTGTTCTGTTTGGATAATAACATGTTTAAGCTCAAATGAATTGGTAGCTACAGCGGGGTTTTGTATACTCAAATGAATTTCATCTACTATAGGATTAACTTAATCTCTTAAAGGTCTCTGATGATATTCATTTTCATTTTCAGCATTACTTGAGTTGCAAGCTATTTTTCTAAAATTATCTATCTCTTTTTGTTGTTTTCGAATTTTTCTAATAATTCTTTTTAACTCTAAATCATAAGGTACTAAATCTTCAGATCTTACATTATGCATAAACTAACATAATAAGTAATTAAAATAAGCAAACACACTAAAATATGAAAATATTCAAATTAAACTACAAACACTTTTTTTTTAATTTAAAATAAAATAATTTAAATTATAAAATAATTTACTAATACTTTATGTTACATCCCTAGCAACGACGCCAAAAACGTGATGCGGGTGGATTTAGTATGTTATTTTTGCAAATATTTTTTAATATTACAAAATACACACGACATATACAATATTAAATATGCAATTTAATCTCAACAAAAATAACTTTAGTGAAAACAATTTTATCTTTTAAAAATCTTTAAATTCTCAAATCCCCTAAAAATAATGCAAGTATACGTATCACTCAAGTAATAAAGAGCTCTAATGGAGTCCTAGATATTGATCTCATAAGAAAATTGGAAATGCTTATAAGTAAATTCTTATGATTATAATGCAAACTACAATTTAAACTACAAAAGTGCAGTACGAAATTTGAATCTAGAGTAATTGAGTGGATGTTAAACAAAATGAAGTTAATTAAACTAATTGTTAAACTTTCAAAAGTAAATTTAAGAAAACTAAATAAAATTTTTGTGGCAAAGAGTTCAAATTTAAGAAAGCATTCTTCCACTTTACAATGAGTATATGGATTGTGAAGAAATTAAAATCATTTGAATATATATATATATATATATATATATATATATATATATAAATTGTTTTATGCCAAATAGGAGCAATCCTACTCTTTACCCTCTTTCAAGTACACATAGAACATTGACTAATACAGAGTTTAATCCCTAATTTTGTGGTTAGTTGATGCGCGGAAATTTGAGATTAAATTAATAATAAATATGCAATGTAACCCAAACAATAATGTAACTTTAATGAAAATAATTTATCTTTAAAACCTCTTTTATAGTCCCAATTCCCTTTTATATATAACGCAAGTATATGTATCATTCAAGTAATACAGGGCTCTAATGGAGTCCTCGATATCGATCCCACAGGGAAGATGGAAATATATATAAGCTAGCTATTTATATTCTATTCTTAAATTAATATAAAAAAAAACAAAGTAAAGTATGAAATTTGAAGTTAAACTACTCAAGTGAAATGCTACTAGATATGCAGATGTACGACTACAACAGTTAAGTTAAACAAGATGCTAAACTTTCAAAATATGGATTGTATATTTCCCTATTTATTTGCACCCAATTCCATGGATGACATACTCTCCTATGAAATCAAATGTGATTCTCTCTTTGTTGTCGAAATCATATCCCCTTTTCAGAACATATGTTTCTTAACGCATTTTAATAATTTAATTGGTCAGATCAAAAGTAAATGAAGATTAGAGTTCAAATCACACAAATTATTGACATTTAAAACTATAAAAAATAAAATCAATTCTTCACAAAACCATTTCTTCAAAGTAGGGAGAATGATAAAAAATACTACTCAAAATTCATAAGAATGATAATATAAAAGACGGACTTCATATATAAAAACAAGTTTACAAACAAAATAAATGAAAAATACAACTTTTCTCACAATCCTTCTCAAGCAAATCCCTAGAAGTTCTCTCCAAGAATTTCTCTGTTTACAAGCACTCTCAATTCTCTCTTAAAAGTGTAATGAAGAAGAAATCTCTCACCTTCCCTCTCCTCTTACAACCCTAGAAGATAATCTCCAAGCCCTTGAATTTCTCTCTTTATCTCTCCCTCTTGGTTCTCATGTCACCTCTCTTTTTCTCCTTTTTCTTTTTCCAGCCCCTCCTCTTAGAAGCTCTTCTCCTCCTCTATTTTTTTTTGGGTTGCCTCCTCTGAAAAGAGTTTCAATTTCCCTCAAAAATTCAAAAGTCAAACCTTTGAATTCAAAAGATGTGCCTCTTTGATCCAAGTGTCAAATCCCTTCAAATTAGAACCTTTCAAAGTGTCTAGATGCATTGAATCACTCCATGGGGTGTTTAAAACAAGTGTCCCTTTGAAAATTCACGCAAAATTTGTCTCGAACCGCCTTAATTTAAAAAAGTCGCACCTAGCGCATCATGCACCGACACTCTGGATTTTGGCGCATAATGCGCCAATTCGGCGCATCATGCATCAAACCCCAAAATTGGATGTTTTTGCTCCATATTTTGCTCCTTTTACCATCTTTTCTCCAAATGCCTAAAGGTGATATACCTGCAACAAAAATACAAAAATACATTTCTTTAAAGTGCAACATCACCAAAAATAAGCATAAAAGGGTACTTAAAATAGTATATTATTTTGTGTATCATTAGGTTGAGAGGACACCGGATGCCACTCCAGAGCTCCCACTACACCCTCACTTGAGGGCTAACAATCTCACATTAGTTTTCAATAACAGGACCAAATTGGGGATTTTAATTTGTCACCTTAAAATCTCCAATTTTGCATCCAATAAAGTATATTTCCCTATTTATTTGTGCTCAACCCTTTGGATGACATCCTCTCCCATGGAATCAAATGTGATTCTCACTATGTTGTAGAAATCAGAGCCCTTTTGGAACATAAGTTTCTTAACAAATTTTTACATTTCAGTTGGCTAGATCAAAAAGTAAATAAAGATCAGAGTTCAAATCATCACAAATTATTGGCATTTCAAACCGTATAAACAAAATCAATTCTTCACAAAACCATATCTCAAAGTAGGGAGAAGGATAAAGAAGACTACTCAAAATTCATGAGAAGAAAACAACAAAACATATATTTCATATATAAAAACAAGTTTACAAAACAAAGAAAGAAAAGACAACTTATCTCACAATCCATCCCATGAAAATCTCTAGAAGTTCTCTTCAAGCACTTTCCCTCTTTACAAGCACTCTCAATTCTCCCTTCGAAGTGTAATGAAGAAGAAATTTCTCACCTTCCCTCTCCTCGTACAATCCTTGAAGAAAACCTCCAGCCCTTGACTTTTTCTCTCTCTCTCTCTCACTTGCCTTCTTCAAAAATCCCTTACACGCCTCTCTCTTGAAGCCCCAGACTTTCCTCTCTTTTATTAGAGGCTTCATCCCTCCAAAAAGAATTAAAAAATTTCTCCAAAATTCTATCCAAAAGTCAACCTTTTGAATTCAAAAGACATGTCCATTGATGCAAGAGACATATACCTTCATAAAAGAACCTTCCAAAGTGTCTAGTTGCCACTCTCTGGGGCGTTTAGGAAAAGTGTCCCTTTCAAAATTTGTGCAAAATTATCTCGAACTGCCTTAATCTGCAAAAAGTCGTCTCTAGCGCCTTAGGCACTGGTTCTAGTGCTTTAAGCGCCATCCAACTTAAGACCACACTGTTCTAAGTTTTGGCGCTTCAGGCTCCAAATCTGGCAATTTAGGCTCCAATTCTCTGTAAATTGGCACTTCAAGCACCAATTCTGACGCCTCAGGTGCCAATTCTGGTGCTTCAAGCGCCAATTCTGGGGATTCAGGCGCCAGAATCTTAAAATTTGTTGTTTTTGCTCCAAATTTTGTCATTTTTGCTACTTTTGCTCCAAATGCCTAAAATTGATATATCTGCAACAAAAATATGTAAATACCCTTGTTTAAAGTGTAATATCACAAAAAAAAGCACAAAATGTATACTTAAAACACCATACTATTTTAGTGTATCAATTATTCATGCTAACCACATACCTTCTTCGTTTTCTTGGATAAAGTACGAAGCTTTAATATGAAGAGAAGTCTCCAAGAAAGGAATGAAGATAAAAGGATTTTGTAACTCTCTAGGTCTAACGACCTGAAATTTATATCCAAATGAAGCCACCAAAATAAAAAACAATATTAGTACAACAATGACTTAAAATGGCTAACGGGTTAGGGCTTTTTGGATGCAAAACTCATGAAAATGTAGAGAAAGCCAAGAAAAAGATTCTTAACCATAAGGTTTCCTCTAACACCAGCCTATCTTGAGCTCTCTAACATTAGCCTACAAGTCTTCTATCAAAAGAAAATGAATTTTGGATGAGTTCTCACCATCGTGACATATTCCTTTTTTCTCCAATATTTTCCTTTTGCAAAAGAGTTAGATGACCTCTTCTTCTTCTCAAGAAACATTGAGAAAATGATTTCTCTCTTTTATCTCCGAAGAATAAAAAGGTGGAGAAGATGATCCTTTTCTTGATCTCAAAATGTGAAGAAATAGAGAGGAGGAAGATGAAAGAAGAGGTAGAAGATGAAGGAAGGGAAGCGATCAAGAAAGGAACTCTCTTTTCCATCGATTTTTCTTTTCTTCGAAGAAAACTCCCTCAGCTCTTCAAGTTCTCCAATTTTTGGAAACCTATACGGAAGAAGAATAAATTTTGGATCCCTCATCTAATGTCATGAGAATGTATCTATTCACCCCATTTCTTTTCTAAATGGCCATAAAAAATGGTTTAAATGACAAAAAGAAGCTCCTCCTTGGTTATGAGGAAGGCAAAAGCTTAAAATAAAATCCCATTGGACATCACAAGTCACCTCAAGGCCAGTCTTGGCATCATTTAGCGCGTTGGGGGTCAAAGTCAACAATTTCAACCATGTTGGGCTAGAAGCAGACGCCAAGGAGCCTAAAACTGGCACCTGGGCACCATGTTTTCTATTTCAGGCACAAGGGCATCAGAGAGTTGCCTGTTTAGGCCCTGTTATTGCCCAAACAATTATTAAAGGGTTTTATAGATACCTTGGTTCATGGAAGACTATTATGATTTAAATATAATCGCCAAACATTAAAATGGTAAATAAACATGTGAGACATTAAAAATAAATGCAAAACAAGGGTGAACACTTATAGGCTCGACTACACCAAGTCAAACCCTGGTTTTATGCTTGAAATGTCCGATGATGGATTTTATGGATCCCGTGGAGCATGGGAGGCTATCTGGGATTAAAATATAACCAGTCTATGGCATGAGCACGTCGGTTCATTGGGAACGTTACAGGATATGCGGAGGAGGTGTTAGGAGGTGTTAGGGCTAGTGGAAGAGGCCGTGTGTGATTATGTGTTTTCAGGTAGGCTTAGGTTTAATTGTGTGTGTTAATTATATATAAAATACCCAAAACATCTCGCAACTTCCACATTTAAATAGGGGCCGATATGTAATTTTATATATTAGACCCACCTTCTCTATAAATAATGAATTTTTTTAATTAGAGAAGTCTAATCAACAAATTGAGTTACTGTTTGTTATTATGCACTTCCCAAATCTTTTTTCCTCTTATCATATGCTCTATTCATTTAATGTAATTCACGGATAAATTAAAATTAAACAAGCATCAATTTTCCATGACTTATTTTAGCTTAATCTTGTACAGATTACCGAAAACCAATAGTCTACAGTCCCACTTCAAACAAAAAAACTATACAATGAGTTATTATCTTATATTTTGATATAATTTTCCAATGAGAGATTGTGATAAAATTTTTCTTATCTTTTTGAATTTCTTAAGTACAAGATTGATTTTATATAGCCTTTTAGGTATGCGGCCCTGCTTGGGAGACGGGTAATATTTACATTGAATCCCTATCACGTACATTTATTTCATCATTTTCTACTATATTAAATGAGATAAAATATGGGAACCAAAGCGACAGGTCTGTCCTCTTATGCCCGCATGATTAAATGTGGCACAGATTCGTATCGTCTCATCATCCTCTTTCTCTCTGCTTCATGTGAATAGAGAGAAGAGCTCATCAAATTACAATGGATGGTCTTCCATCTAAACAACTTATGATAGATGTTTCAGACCCAAAGAGAAGGTGAGATCTTTTAATCATTTTGGCGTTTAAGAAATCTTCTTATAAGATTTTGTTTTTATATATCTAAATTTATGTATCACCAATTTTTGGTTGGTTCATATAGGAAAATGACTCAGAAGACTGTGGTTATAGTGAGAGCTGAAGCTAATCTTGGGAAGCATAGAGGAGAGGCACCTCCTGATTACTGGTCTTGGAGGAAGTACGGGCAGAAGCCAATAAAGGATTCACCATATCCAAGGTAGTCTTTATTCCTTATATTTTTATTTTTTATTTTTTATCTTCTTACATTTTCTTGCCCTCTATTGTATTTAGAGCATATTACAGGTGCAGCAGCTCAAAGGGTTGTTCTGCCAAGAAACAAGTAGAGAGGTGCAAAAAAGATGAATCATTTATTATCATTACTTACACTTCCAACCACAATCATCCAGGCCCAGTCCTCTCCTCCCTTAACAAAGCTATTAACTCTTCACACATTCCCTTTCTCAAAGAAGATTGCTGCTCATCTGAAACTAGCAGAAATGCAGGAGATGCGAATGAAACCTCTTTATTAAAGAGTTTAGAGGAATCAGCAGGGAAAGTTCAAGGAAAAGGTGACGCCTTTCCTTCCTCAATAGAACCAGTAAATTGTTCTTTGGAAGACAAAGACATATTTGATGAGCTTGAGGAGCTGCCATTTCCTTCATCCTTTAATACCTTGGTTAGGAGCTGCATTTTTGATGAAAGAACTCTTCTTCCTCCATAAGAATTGTAGGCCTTAGTTCTTACAATTATCAACATTATAAACATAAATCTTCCTCTCTTTTTTGTTCTTGAATACGCACAATTTGCCTTCATGGCTTCTTCTATTAAAGCCCACTTGGTTGTTAGAAGATTGCAAAGTATTCTTTAAAGTGATGAAATTTGTTAGATAATCAGCACTGATTCGAACTGCACAAATTTTTTATAATGCGAAATGATATCTTTTAAATATTGATTTTACTATTTTTATTATAATTATTACAACAAATATCATTAATTTTTTTATTCACGAGCAACCAAATGAGCTTTTAGTGTGTGGTGTCCTTTACTGTTGTAAATGCACTTACTTTCTCTGCTTTCTTTCTGTGAAATAATTGAATGCTAGTGGACAAGTGGGCAAGAGCCAAGACTCACTCAGAAGAATAAAGAAAAAAAGGTTTTCCTTCTTTGTTTTGGCCTAATGAACTGAAACGAGAAGATGGGCATCCAGAATTTAATGATGGGATTTCATGTGTCAAGTGAGTTCGATTATTTTTAACACTGACCAATGCCGGTATATTATGATGGGGCTCACTTAACACATGGCGCTCATTATTAGACTGCGGACGCAAATTACGTCCGGAGTCCGAATGTAATATTTTCTGCTCGTGAAAGAGTTTATTATTGCTTAAAAGTGATCCTTTTGATTTTGTTATACTCATAATTAGTTTAACAGTAATCCACATAAAAAATATATGTTTTATTTGTTTGAAAAGATAATTTTAGATGAAGGAAAAGAAATCATATTTTTAACATAAAGCTGAATATTTAAAAAGATGCCTATAAATTTATTTTATATGAAGAATTGTTTAGTGAGATTTTGGTTCCTAGTCAGGAAATTCGCATATAAATGGACTGCAATATTGCTTCTATTATTTTTCTTTTTATTAAGTGATTCAATTTTTGGAAAAAAAATCAAAATTATACTAATATTAAAATGTTCAATAAGAAAATTTTAGTATATTATTATTTTTTTTTAAAATATAAATTTTTATTTTTATTTTATCTTTAACATTTAACAATTTTGTTGCCATCCCTAACATAACTAGAACAACATTTTGGACGAGTTTTAAAGTATTATTATCAATTCCAATGAAAAATAAGCCATATTGCTAAGAAAATCTGATTTGATATCCAGAAATGTCATTGCTTTGGTTGATCTGTTATCCACGTACTATTGTTGATGGGAGTGGCTCGAAAGAAAGTTATGTACAGGCTATGGAGATGGAAGAGTTTAACTGTTGATTAGCAATAAAATGAAGCGGATTGAAGAAAAGTAGGAGACACATTATTGGTTATTGGAAAAGATAGTTTGGCAGTCAGTGCGCCATTGGAAATGCAACCAACAAATTATTGGAAAGAAAAGCCAGCAAACTATAACAACACCAGATTAGCAGCCTCACAAACAGGATTTGGTATACTTGAAAAACTTCTAAGCTAAGATTTAGGCTGTGGATTGCTTTGAAGAAATGAATAGAGTTTGGGGGACTGCTCTGAGATGATCGGCGGATGCAAAATGCAGAAGCAAAAAGTCACTCTTCTTCATGCTAAAAGAGCATGATTCTCAATTATTAGAGTCGAATGAATGTTTTTTTATGGATGTTTTGATGGAAAGAGAAGAGGAATCAATCTACGAGAGCATGGTTGAGGGCGACAAAGAAGTTGGCATTCAAAGAGATGAAAGGAGGCAATCGATAACTTGAGAGGACAAGAAGGATATACGATTTTCCTTGCTCGCAATTATTTTTAAAATTACTTTTAAGTATTTTTGGATCCTAGATTGTTGTAATGGACACGGCCGGAGAGTTTTCAATATGAAAGTAGGGAAGAAAGGATAAAATAGAGACATGAAAATATGGGTCCAAGGGAAATTCGCTAAGATGAGTGTGTAACATTTATTCATCATGTAGCCTCTATTTATAATCATAGGTGGCTTTTGTAAACAATTACACCACTATCCCAATGGTTAGAGGGCATTCCTTGTATTTTCCTAAACTTGGATGGTTAATATAACCACTTTTATAATACAGATAACTGAATGAGTGCCACTTTAACAAATGGTTGCAACCATTGGGTATAATATAAAATTGACTGACTTTTACTTCTAACTGTCGAATACTTTGTTTCTGACTAATTATGGTGACTAGTAGATTCAATCGGTCGTTTAGGTTCAATTATCGGTCATCGGGGAAAACGAGCTGAGTTAACTAATCGTTTGCCAATCTTTCACATGGAATTCCAATCGAAAACAGTGAAGACCTCTCAGTCTGTTTGATCTTTTTAGGATTCATGCTTAAATTTTTTTTGTAAATATATTAGTTCTCCAATTTCTTGCTCCTTTGTAACTACAAAAGGACAAGAAAATGATTAGTTAAATCTCATCAAAGCACAATGATTACTTCCAAGTTTTTCGTGCCCATAAAAACTTAATAAATAGGGTCATTATTCTTCCCTTCTCCTTCCGATATCGAATATCAAAAAGCCTTCATGTCTAATGTGAGAGCCCCAATTCGTTTTGATGACGAGGCACTTCAAATTGCACTAGAAGATTTTCAACTCCCTCTGCATCCCCTTTCTACCCCTGTAAGCGAAAAGACAAAGAAGAAGATGATGGTTGTAAGGAAGAAGAAACTCAAGGATTATGCGATCAACTCAAAATGATCAAGTTGCATCTTTCGCTTGTCCTGATGTTGATCAACCAAAAAAATAGTAAGGATGGAAGAAAATCAGGGGCTTTTGACTCCTCTCATGGATCCTGTTATGATCATCATGGAAGGGACTCATTAGGTTGATCTGATCAACCAAGAGATAGCTGGTGTTCTCAAACACTTTTGTACAGTAGATAATTTGGACGGTTCTTCGTCAGAAGTACAGAAAGTCATCACTTCCATGTCATGGTCAGCCAATGTTGCTACTGAACATATAATTTCAAGAACCATGCTTCACCAGTCAACTAGAGGGAACCAACCACCGACCGATGATGTGATCAACCAGCTAGCTGAACTTTTCAATGCTTTGTAAGGAATGAATAGCGGTCAACAATAATCTTGTGGGTCTTTGGAGTGAAGAGTGAATGAGATGGTTGACTCTTTTGAGTGTGCCACACGGGGAACGAATAACGATGTTATCTAGGATCTGTAATACCATGATTCTATGCTGATAATATAATTTTATGTATTTATAACGGCTACTCCTAGTGGTGTAGATGTTACTAATTTTAAAATATATTTTCTAATTATTGATTTCAAAAATTCACTAGGATAGCAAGTGTACGTGTCATTCAAGTAATATAGGGCTCTAATAAAGTTCCAAGTATCAATCTCACTGGGAATGAAAAATTCTTTTTATAGACTTAGTAAAACTCTACTTAAATTGTAAGTAACTAATCTAGCAATTAAGATCAAATTTATATGTGTAAAAAGGAGTACTTATACCTACTAATTCTATTTCTAAACTTAGAGAAATTGCAAAATGTACCTAAACTAGCTTTACGTAGAAGTGTTCAAATTATATCAAAGTCCTTCTCCTTTCAATGAGATGATAATTAGTGAGGAATCACATGATTATAAATTTAAATGTAGTTTTGTGAAAAATAGGAGCATACCTATTCTTAACCCTCTTCCGAGTGCATAAAGAACATTAGTTAACCTAGAGTTAAGTTCCTAAATCCTTGGTTATACTGGGTAGATTCTAACCTGTCGCCTTAGAGTGCCCACGTAAACCTTAATTTGGCTAACCTAGCTTTAAATTTCAAACTCTAGATCAAATTGGTTAAAGTTCTAGCCTATCACTCTAAAATCATCAATTTATACTCGTTAAAACCTATCTCCCTATCTATTTTCACTCACCCCAAGATTACTTTTTCTTCATCCTAAAGTTTAGTTTGGTAATTAATAATTGAGAAAAAACATAACCCTCCCAGGTCATTAAGTTTTCATAATATGTTTTAACATATGAATTGGCCAAATTACATAAGTAAATTAAGCATGAGGTAATATACCATCACAATATTGAAATAAAAGAAACTCTAAATAACTCTAATCTTACACATGATTATTTCTCATCACAAGGAGAAAGATGAATAAAAAAAATTCATATTTCATGGGGAAAATACAAAAAACACATGGATTGATATTTAAAACCAGGTTTACACAATAAATTTTAACAAAACTCAAACAAAAATACAAAAAACTTATCTCAAACTCCTCCCCAATAAAATCTCCCAAAGTTCCTTTGAAGAATTCTCAACTCTCCTTGCATTCTCACTCCAATAGACACACCCCCTCACTTGAAGAGACACACCCCACACACACCTTAATAGATCCTTACTTCAAGAGACTTCCCCTTATAATAACCTTCAAAATCCCCAAGAGTCACTTCAGATGCTCCTTCAAAATTTGTCCAAATACATTACATTTAAAAAAAAGTCAATTTTGCCACTTAGGCTCCCAACTGTGGTGCTTAGGTGCTAGTCTTCTAGAAGTAATGAAATAACTGTCTTGCGCCTAGGTGCCAGGTAAAAATTTTATTCTTTGCTCAATTTGACTCTGAATTTCTCCATTTTCGCTTCATTTGCTCCAATTACTTAACTTATTGTAATTGTAATCGAATGTACAAAAACAACTTCCATTAAAGTGCAATATCACTTGAAATAAGCATTAGATTTATATAAAAAATTGCACATTTTCAGGCATGTCAAAAACCCCTAAACTTCATTGTTACTTGCCCTCAAGTAACTCTCCTATTTTATAACCATATGCTTTATGATAGTGGATTTCATTAAAGATTCCAATAGTTTTTCCCCATAAATGAGAAAGTGTAACTTTAGAAAAATTTTTAATAACTCATGTTAGAACTAAGGTATAAGAATATCTAGTAATCAAATTAGGAATTCTGAATTTCTTTTCATTTCAAAAATAATTGTAATTTATCAGACTTAGGAATTCTAGAAAAATAAAAGATAGAATCATATGAAAACTCCATTAGTAAAGATTTAACTAATACATTTAAAATTGATAATAAGCTCAGAAATGTAATTGGCTTTCTTCCATTAAGATAATTCAAGTGAAGCCGATTTGTAATTAGGCATCTCCTCAAGCTTCTCCCTACTTATTTTCTTTTTTTTTCCTTTTCCATTTCTTTTTCTTTTTTTCACGATCTTTTTAATCCTTATTTTTTATGTGAGAATTACTATATCTGGATAGCCTTTAATGATTTTGAACTTCACCATTCTCTTCCTAAAGTTAAAAACATATCACATTTCTTTACTTGATAATGTGTATTAGTTTTAAAAATGATTTTTCATTGAGTTTCAATTCTTTTTAAAGTGTAAATCTAAGATTCTTAGTATTTTAAAAATACAATTTTTCTTACTAAAAACAGTAAAAGCATATCCTTATTCCCTTATGCTAAATATCTTAACTCTAGAACTGCCCCTTATCACCAAAAAAAAAAATTAACTTAAGACTACTATAATATTCATAGAATCAAAAATATAGTTCTTTAAAGATAACCCCACATATATAGATTATTTCAAAATAATTTTTAAATTTAGTCTATTGAGAACAAATAAAGCTTAATTTTTTTAAAATAAAATTTTCCCTCCCCCAAACTTAGATTTTTAAATAATTTAAAACATTTAATAGAGAAATGTAGGTAGGAAGAAAATTTTTCTAAATTATTTTTTATCAAGAGTCCTAAACATGAAAAGTATACAAGTATAAAAAGTAAAGAAAGGTGTGCAGTAGTAAGTAAATCTCAATTAAACATGCTATATCATGAAAAATTGCCAAGTAAAAGACTACTCTGTCACACAAGCACACATATAAATAAACTAAAGCAAAAAAGGAAAAACTATTGCAGTAAAAGCAAAAAGTACAAAATTTACAAAGCAGTAGTGACAAATAACACTAATTCCAGTATAATAACATAGTCATAAGCAGTAACGCCCAAACTCAAAATTACCTACTACTCTTCATCATCCTCATCATCATCACCATCTTCTTCCATATTATTGCAACGTTCATACCTCAGATATTGTGGATAAGAAGGAAACTCCACTATCTCATTTCCTTTAAGAAAGTTCAGAAGAGAAAAATTGAAACTTTCCTCATAATCACTTTTTTGTTTGAGATAAGAATCAAAGTGTTCCAAATGATCATCAATGCCTTGCACTTGAATTTGTACAAATGATATGTTATCTTGTATATCATATACACAATCAAGCATAGTGACTATGCTAGTAGGAGGATAAGTAGAAGCACGAGAGGTGGAGGGCCTATAAGTAGAAGGAACATCTGAAGAGCTAGGCTCAAGACCAGAATCAACTTTTTTTATATATAGATTCACATTGGACTTGCTAATAGGCTTCAAGAGGTGTAGTAACTCCACCCAAGTCTCAAAACTAACTCTAGATTGTTTACATAAAGTGAAGAGAAGAGAAGGGTACCCTAATTTGTTCAATTCAACATCATTTTGATAATTTATCATCTTATAAACTTCTCCCAACTTTCATTTGCACAAACACTTGACACCTTAGTATGAACAATCCAAGCACTTCAATCAACCTAAACATGTTGACACATAATTATAGATGAAGCACACTAACACCTCAAAACAAATATTAATCCAATAATCACATATCAAATTCACAAACACAATTTAAACGCATAAACATATACTTTAGTTCTACAAAAACAAACAAACATTAATCCTACATAAACTGATAAGCAAATACAGTAAAATAGGTAAACAAACACACAGGCATACAGACATGCAGACATGCAGACACCTACAAATCAAATTTCAACACAAACTCAAAAACACCTATATATCAATGTTCAACACATAATAGCCACTACTCACTTTCATCATTAACAATATCCTCCTATATATTCTCGTTCATTGACTGACAGTGCACATACAAATTATAAAAATAACGGTAAAGAAATTCTTCAGTAGATTCATCTATAATCCACTTATTTTTTTATACATCTTTATTTGTGCCTGTTGGAACTTTGGGACATAATATGCTTGAAGTTTAATCTTTCTGTCCAGATGATCAAATTGATCAAAGTTATTGTTAACTCTATTTTGAATAATGATCATTTTTTCCTCTATCTTCATAACCTTTTATGTTATACCTGCAATTCTAGCAACTCATCATGGTCGTGATGATGATATGGAAGGATGAGAAGAATATTGGTCCATATAAGAACTACCACCATGCCCCGCTAGAATATCAATGTTATCACACATCACAACAAACTGGTTTATGGGTTTCCAAGGCAAAATTACCTTTTCTCAATTCTCATATTGTACCCAGGCTTGACTACACAGAGAAAAGATAACAACCAGATGTTATAACCCCTTAGTGGATCCATTTAATGAAAATCCAATTATGCATCAAAAAATTAGTGCCCCTACATCAATTGACTTACCAGTTTGAATGCAATAAATTAGGATAGCACTCTCCTATTTTTCCTTCCTAAGGTTTTGTAGAAGGAGGCAACTTTGCAGCAATGAAAAAATCTCAAGCTATAGAGGATGAGTTTAATTTTGAAGGAAAAATGCATAGTTTTGATTTAGTCTTTATCTTCCAAGCCCCTTCACCATCAAAAAGGAATCTAAAATTTTTTTCCAATTTGTTTGTGGCTGGGGCAAAATTGGCACAACTGCAAATAGGAACATTTTCCAATAGAAATAATTCATTGATACAAGATGGATTGAATGGTACCAACCTGCCTCTAACAAAGTTAAACCTTGATGTAATTCTTGAAGATTAGTGTAGAACTCCTTAACTACAGAAATAACTGCTGCTGCGGTAGAGTAACAGAACACTTTTTAGCATCTTTGAACAATTACCACTTCCATGTCATCACCAACTGTAATAAATCCTCTTTCCTTAATCAGTTTATTTGACACAAGAAATCCTTGTAATAATTTGATGCTTCTTCATTGATGAACTTTTTTCTATCAAATACACTATTGCTTTTGCTTCCCTTGGTTTGAGGTGTCATTGTATCTAATATAAGATTAATTTTCCCTTTTTCTTCCTCCTAAATGGTCCCAAATGCTAAGATGATGACCCCTTATGAACATCATACAAGTTTATGGTAGTTTTTAAGGTGAAAAAGTAGTTCTAAAATTGTTAGGGATGGTTATTTAAACATTTCCAAACTCTGGCGATTAGGTGCCTATCTGGGCGCTTAGGCGTCGGGCATTCTATAACAGAGCACTTAGGCACCAGGTTTTTGTACCTAGGCGCCAATGCCATAATTAGCACCACTTAGTCCAAGGTCCAATTAGCACGCTCCAACCTCATTTTGATCAATAAATTTAGTGTTTTGTGCCTCTTCTCATCATGTAGGTTTCATTAGCACTTAATACGTTCAACATAACATTAAAAGTAAAACTTTACAACAATAAACAACAAAAATTCAATCCACATAGACAACATTGGGTTGTCTCTCATGAAAAGCTTGGTTTAATGTCGTCAGCCCGACGTATCCAATGTTTACTTTAAATAACCCAACATCAAAATTTCATTAATTATAGCTCTATTTTCACTTATTTAAGGTTTCAATCTATCTCTGTTTACCTTAAATATTCTTTCATTTTGGATCTTTAATATCCACAACACCATATGGATAAAATTTTATTACAATAAATGTCCAAACCACTTGGACTTAACTTTTCCAGGAAATAATTTCAATCTTGAATTATATAAGTAAAACTTCTAGTCTAGGTTCAAAATCTTTTCTTAAAATCTTTCAATCATGCCAAATTTTCATCTTTTCCTTATAAATTTTTGCAGTCTCATAAGATTCATTACTAATTTCTTCGAGTTCATTTAATTATAATAATCATTTCTTTTCAGCATCTTTTAAATTATAATTAAATTCATTTACAACCTAGTAAGTCTTATGCTCAAGTTCTACTGGTAAATGACACACATTTTCAAATATGAGCCTATATGGTGACATTTTTATAAGAGTTTTATATGCAGTCTTATAGGCCTATAATGCATTTTCAAGTCTAGCATACCAATATTTTCTATTAGAATTTACAATTTTTTCCAATATTCTTTTAATTTCAAGATTGAAAACTCTAGCTAAATTATTAGTCTGAGGATGATATGTTGTGGCAATTATATATTTGATTCTGAAACTTTCAATTAATGTTTCAATTCTTTTATTTATAAACTGACTTCTCCCATCTGTAATGCTTTTTCTTGTCATTCAAAATCTGCTAACAATATTTTTCTTTAAGATTTTTGTAACGCTCTAAGCATCACAAGGGGGTAAAGCATCCACTTCAATAACAATTAATATATATGTTTTCCAAATATAGTAAAAATGGTTCCATAAAACCCAAACTCGAAACATAAAAAATTTCAACTTCTAAAGTAAAATTTAGGGGCATTTCATTCTTTTTAGAAATATTGCTTGCATGCTGACATCGATCACAAGTTTTACATAAATATTAACATCCTTAAATAAAGTAGGTCAATAAAATCTAGATTGTAAAATCTTAAATGCAGTTCTATCGACTCCAAAATGTCCCCCAAACTCATAATCATGACATTTTTCAATAATTTCTTGGATTTCTTCAAATGGTACACATCTCCAAATAACTTGATCATTACATTTCTTATATAAATAAGGGTCATCTCAAAAGTAAAATTTGGTTTCATAAATAATTTTTTTTTCATTCTTGGTATGTTATCTAATAGGCACAAAATCACTTACAATATATTTCACAATATCAACATAACATGGAACGTGTCGTTGAGAAATAGTATATAATTGTTCATCAGAAATATTTTCTTTTATTTAATCATCAAAGTTACCATATTTTTCATTTTTAAGCCTTGATAAATGATTAGTAATTTGATTATCAGGTCTCTTTCTATTAATCACCTCAAAATTAAATTCCTACACTAGCAAGATCCACCTAGTTAATCTTGGTTTAGCATCTTACTTTAGCATAAGATATTTAATTGTACAATGATCGGTATGAACTATACAATTTGTTTTAATTATATATTGTTTAAATTTATCAAAAGCATATAATATTGTCAATAATTCCTTTTCAATAGTAGTATAATTCATGTAAGCTTCATCATGCACTTTTGAAAAGTTGTAAGTGCATTGCATAAACCAAAAGGCATTCTTCTAAATGCAAATTTTCCATTGGGAATTATGAATGTTGTATTTTCTTGGTACTTAGGAGTTATAGGTGTCTGGTGGTATCCTGAATATCATTCAAAAAATAGAACTATTGATGCTCAGCTACCTTATCCAACATTTGGTTCAGAAAAGGTAGAGAAAAGTGATCTTTCATTGTGGCAAGATTTAATTTTCTATAATTAGTACAAATTCATCACTCAGTGAATTTTATTGATGGAATTAATTCATTTCTTTCATTTACAGCTACAGTCACTCCCCCTTTCTTAGGAACGCAATGAATCAGACTAACCTAAGAACTATCAGAAATAGGATAGATAATTCCAGCATCTAATCACTTTAAAATTTCTTTTTTTTACAACTTCTTTCATGATAAGATTCAATCTTCTTTAAAGATTTTCCCTAGCCTTATGATTATCTTCCATTAAAATTCTATGCATACGAATTATAGAGCTGATCCTTTAATATCTGCTAACGTCCATCCAAAGGCTTTCTTATAATTCCTGAAAGTTTTCATTAATTTTTCTTCTTGAATTTGAGTCAAAACTGAGGATATTATAATAGGTAGTGTATATGAGTTTCCAAGAAAATCATAATTTAAATGAGTAGGGAATACCTTCATCTCTAGTTCAGGAGGTTCTTCAATAGAAAAAATAAGAGGTTTATTATTTTCTGTAGCATCTAAAAGCTCAAACCTTTCCTAAACATAGTTTGAATCCTCAGTCATTATCTCAATAGAATTATCTTGAAAAACAGTCTCATTTTCATACTCTAGTTCCTGTTATCTTATTTAACTTCACAACTTTCTCTAAATTAGTTATGATTTAAATAATCAATGGTCTTCATTCAATTACACTCATCTTCACTTTCCTTAGTTGGATACTTCATTGACTTTAACACATTGAACGTGACTTCTTGGTCATTAACTCTTTTTTTTGTACATCTATCATAGCTCGTCCAGTATCAAGGAAAGATCTCCCTAAAATGATTGGTATTTATTTATCTTCCTCCATATCTAATACGATGAAATCTATAAGGAAGATAAATTATCTACCCTCATAAGTACATCTTTTATAACCCCTTTCAGATATGTGATCAAGCAATCAGTTAATTGAAGGGTTACGGTTGTGGGAGAAATCTCTTCTAAGCCTAATCTTCTGAATATTGATAATGGCATGAAATTAATGCTAGCTCCTAAATCACATAGAGCTTTTCCATATAATCTCTCTCCTATCGCATAGGAAATAGTAAATCTACCATGATCTTTAAGTTTTCTAGGAACTCCTTAGTAAGTGCAATGGTCTCAAGATCTCCAAACTTCCTTTTCTTATTTAAGATAACCTTCATAAACTTAACATAACTCTACATTTTTTCCAGAGCTTTAGCAAAGGAATGTTGATTGTTAGCTTCTTAAATATCTCTTGAAACTTCAAATATTATTGATCCAACTATTTTTATCTGAGTTTCTGAGGAAATGGAGGAGGTGGTTTCTCTAAATTGATCTTATTTAGAGAGATAAGGATATTTTAAGTGAAAAGGGTTAACTTAGAGTTAATGATATTTAATGGAGAACTTGGGAAAATGAATAACAATCTTTAGTAGGAATAATTGTAATTTTGAAAATTAAGGATTCTTAGAATTTTTACTTTCAAACATTTAAGGCTCTTTTAGAAAGTATTTAAAATAATAATAATAATATAATAAATACATCTTTTCAAGTGAAGGAAATTAAAAAAGTTTTAACTTTAGAGAAGGATAGTGTAATTCAAAATTATTTAACAACTTCTATAGATATAGTAATCCTCACATAAAAAAAAAGGAAAAGAGTGGAAAAGAAAAGAATGGAATAAAAAGTTCATGAAAAAGAAAAATAAAATGCAAAAAAAAAAATGCGAGGAGAAGCTTGAGTAGAGGTTCTAATAAAAAATTAGCTTCACTTGAGTCGTTCTAGAATAAAGAACTTAGAATAATCCTAAGCTTGTTTTTATACATATTGACAGTGACTTTATATATGCTTAAAAATACAAGAATTTGATACTGTTGCTAGAAGATTTAAATCCTCGACAACGGCGCCAAAACCTTGATAACAGTTATAGATTGAATAAAGATGTGTATAAAATATTCAATAATTGCAAAGTCACACTTATCAACGCAAGTTTACGTATCGCTCAAGTAATATAGGGCTCTAATGGAGTCCTGGATATCAATCCCACAGGGAGTAATATTAGAGGCTACGAACTAAGATTTAAAAAATCAATACTTAATCACAACAATATAGTTTA
>NEWO01000233.1:61768-73177 GCA_003013225.1 Phalaenopsis aphrodite | reverse complement strand
CCCAATTAAATAAGATCTAAATTTGTCAAAAGCATACACAATAGTCAGTAACTCTTTTTCAGTAACAGTGTAGTTAATTTGAGCATCGTTAAGAGTTTTACTAGCTTAGTATATAACTTTGAAAATCTTATCATACCTTTATCCAAGAACAACTCAAATAGTATAATCACTAGCATCGCACATCAGTTTGAATGGTTTCTCCTAGTTAGGTGAAACTATTATAGGGGTTGTGATTAGCTTTTCTTTTAATAACTCAAAGGCATTTAAACAGTCTTCAGTAAACTCAAATTTCTTATCTTTTTCTAAAAGTTGGTATAGAGGTTTGGTAATTTTTGAAAAATCTTTAATATAACTCCTGTAAAAACCAACATGTCCAGGAAAACTTCTAACCCCTCTTACATTAGTAGGAGATGTTAATTTAGATATAACTTGAATTTTTGCAGGGTCTACTTCCATATTATTTTCCGAAATTTTATGCCCTAACACAATTTCTCCTGCAACCATAAATTGACATTTCTTCCAATTTAGAACTAAATTAGTTCTTTTGCATAACTCCAAAATTTTTCAAGATAACTTAAGCATGTGTCAAATGATGTTTTAAATATAGAGAAATCATCCATAAACACTTATATTCCATCATCAATTATCTTACTAAATATAGACATCATACATCTCTAGAATGTTGCAGGTGCATTACATAATCCAAAAGGCATTCTTTGAAAAGCAAAATTTCCAAAAGGACTAGTAAATATTGTCTTTTCTTGATCCTCGGGAGCAATAGGAATTTGATAGTAGTCGGTATATCCATTTAAAAAACAAAAATATTTGTGCCCAGCAAGTCTATCCACTATTTGGTCTAAAAATGTTAAAGGGAAGTGATCTTTTCTAGTGGCAGTGTTTAATTTTCTATAATCAATGCAAATACACCACCCAGTAACTTGTCAGATAGGTATTAATTCATTATTCTCTTGTGCTTCAGCAGTCACCCCTCTGTTAGGAACACAATGAATTACCCAAGCACTGTCCGAAATAGAATATATAATTTCAGTGTCCAACCATTTCAAAATTTCCTTCTTGACTTTAATCTCCTTTGTGGATCAACTCTTGGTTTATATTGTTCATCCAGTATAATTCTATGCATACATATCGAAGGAATGGTTCCTTTAATATCAGCTAAGGCCCAACCAAATGCTTTCTTATATCTTTTTAATGTATCCAAAAGTTTTTTCTCTTGCAAATCATTTAACTCTGAAGATATAATAACAGGTAATGTAGATGAGTTTCCCAGAAACACATACTTCAAGTGGTTAGGCAATAATTTCAACTCAAGTTCAGGTGATTTTATTATTTACGGAACTAGATTCTTATCAGCATTTCCTGTAATATCCAACATCTCAAATCTTTCCTTAACATAATCTAATTCTTCATTTTCTATTTCGTCCAAAATAACTTCATCTTTGTCTTCAAAATTCTTTTTCTCTTCAAAATATTCTTTAAAATGCTCGTTCAGTAGATGTTCACTAATCTCCATGCAAAAACATTCATTATCTCTTTCAACAGTAAGGTATTTCATAGATTTCATAATGTTAAAAGTCACTTCTTGATCGTTAACTCTCATAGTTAATTCTCCCTTTTGAAAATCTTTCATAGCTTTTCCAGTAACTAAAAAAGGTATCCTTAAAATTATAGGTATTTCTTTATCTTCCTTTATATCTAAAACAATAAAATCCATAGAAAAGATAAATTTATCAACTTTTACTAACACATCTTTTATAACTCCCTTAGGATAAGTAACTGAAGGATCTGCTAACTAAAGAGTTACAAAAGTAGGTGAGACTTCTTCTAATCCTAATCTT
This sequence comes from Phalaenopsis aphrodite, assembly GCA_003013225.1. Classification (NCBI taxonomy): domain Eukaryota; kingdom Viridiplantae; phylum Streptophyta; class Magnoliopsida; order Asparagales; family Orchidaceae; genus Phalaenopsis; species Phalaenopsis aphrodite. The sequence goes on along the minus strand of NEWO01000233.1, from coordinate 71,321 downwards.
TTAAAAATTGATAGAGGCATAATATTAATGCTGGCTCCCAAATTACATAAAGCTCTTCCATAAAATCTTTCACCGATAGCACACGGTGTAGTGAAACTACCTGGATCTTTTAATTTTTCAGGAAGCTTTTTCTGAATAATTGCTCTACACTCTTCGCTAAGTGCAACAGTCTCATTATCAGTGTACTTCCTTTTCTTGTTCAAAATATCTTTCATAAATTTCACATAATTGGGCATTTGCTCTAAAGCTTCTACAAAAGGAATATTTACCGTTAATTTCTTAAGAATTTCTATAAACTTGGAAAATTGTTTATTCTTTTTGTGTTGCTTCAATCTTTGAGGAAACGGTGGTGGAGGTTTCTCCACTGTAACTTTCATTGGTGTAAGTGGATATTCTAAATCTGGGTATTCAAGATTATGATCTTTTTTCTTTTTTTGTATCCACTTTCTCTTTTTTAGTTTCTGTTTCTTTCTGCACTCTTATTTTCAATTCTTTTCCACTTCATAATTGTATTGCTTTTATCTGTTCTTTTCCTTGATCTTTAGGATTTGGTTCTACAGTACTAGGAAAAGTACCCAATATTCGGTTACTAAGCACAGTAGCGATATGCTCCAATTGGTTTTCAATATTCTTGATAGCAGTTCCTTGATTTTGTAACTAGTTTCCTTGAATTTGTAATTAATTTTCTTGATTATGCAAATGCTGTCCCATGTTCAATATCAGCTCTTCCATAGATAACTTCTTTTCCTTAAATTAAGTGTTAATGTTAAATCCTGGAGGATAAGAAGGTCTATAATTAACTTTTCCTTGGTTGGATAAATTTCCTAATGGGTTTACTGGGTTGTTTTCCCATTATTGATTTGTAGAAGAATTGTTATTCCAATTAAAGTTAGGATGACTCTTCCAACCTGGGTTATAATAGTTTGAATAAGGATTGTTGGGTCTATTGTTAATAGCATTTAAAGTCTCATAAGATGGCTAAACATCCACAAATTGCTCAGATGAATTCTCTTTCATCATAGTAAGTGTTGGAGAATAATTCATTCCATAATGATCTAATTTCTTTGATATTGTAGCAATCTGTGAAGCTAACATAGATATTGCATTAGAATCGTGGATACTAGCTACTCTTTTACGATTTACCCTTTCAGAGGGCCATTAAAAATTATTGGTAGCCATCTCTTTTATTAACAAAAAAGCCTCATCAAAAGGTTTTGACATTAAAGAACCACCAGCCGCAACATCTATAATCGATCTAAGAGATCCCACTAATCCATTGTAAAAAGTTTGAATTATCAACCAATCTGATAACAAATGATGTGGGCACTTCCTAAGAAGATCTTTAAATCTCTCTCAAGTTTCATATATCGACTCTCCATCAATCTGATACAATGATGTTATGTCATTTCAAAGTTTAGCAGTTTTGGATGGAGGGAAATATTTGGATAGAAATTTTTGTGAAAGTTCTCCCCAAGTTCTAATAGATCCAGGTGCTAACGAATTGAACCACATCTTAGCCTTATCCTTAAGTGAAAAAGGAAAAAGTTTAAGTCAAACAGCATCGTTCGAAACTCTATCATATTTAAAGGTAGCACAAAGTTCTAAAAAACTAGTGATGTGTAAATTAGGATCTTCATTTGGTGTACCTCCAAATTGATTGTTTTGTATAATTTGGATAATAGAAAGTTTGAGCTCAAATGAATTAGCAGCTACATCATGATTTTGAATAGATAAATGAATTTCATCTGCTGTAGGATTTGATAATCTCGTAGAGGTCTTGGTTGATGTTTATTTTCTATTCCTTGATTGTTCACATTGTTTTCCATTGTGTCAGGATTTCTAGGTTCTTTTCTTAGTTTTCTAATTCTCCTAACAGTGCATTCTAATTTTGAATAGTAGGGTATAAGATTTTCAGGTCCAAATTTACGCATACAATTGAAATCAGTACACAGAGAAACGGTTAACTAAATATGAAAATAAGTTGCAATTCAAGTAAAAGTTTTCTAATAGTACTAATTTGTCTGTTACTCTAATTATGATTTTTTTTTAAATCTAATTTTTAGTCCCCGGCAACTGTGCCAAAAACTTGACAACGACATTATATATGCTTAAAAAATACAAGAATATGATACTGTTGCTTGAAGATTTAAGTCCCCGACAAAGTCGACAAAAACTTGACAATGATTATAGATTTGATAAAAGTGTGTATAAAACATTCAATAATTGCAAAGTCACACTTATTAACGCAAGTATATGTATCGTTAAAGTAATACAGGGCTCTAATGGATTCCTGGATATCGATCCCACAGGGATTAATACTAGAGGCTAGGAAGTAGGATTTAGAAAATCAATACTTAATCATAACAATACATTTCAAATTGCTTATTTGTCACTAATAGGCAATTCAAATAAGTATGTAATTTTAACAAATCTTAATTAACAATTCTACTAATAAAGTTTCTAATGTGAAGTTCAATATATAAGAAAGCATCCTTCTCCTTGTCAAGAAATTTAAGTGAATGGATAAATTGAATCAGTTCAAATTGTATTGTGCTAAATAGGAGCATACTTATTCTTTACCCTTTGGACCAGACATAAAGAACATTGACTAATCATATGCTTGGTTACTGAATCTGCGACTAGGCTGGGAGGACACCGGCTGTCACTTCGGAGCTCCCACGTTTCCCTCGCCTGAGGGATAACATCTACACTTCAGCACCCAAACGATAGGACCAAATTGAGGATTTTAGTTTGTCGCTATAAAATTTTCAATTCTATGCCAGATAATTTTTATTTCCCAATTTATTTGCACCCAACTTTCAAGGACATTGACCTCCCTAAATTTTGGATGTAATCTTCACTTTAGTTGCAAAACTCAACATATTTTAACAAATCAATTGGCCAGATTGAAAGTAAATTAATATTGAAGTGAAAAGATCATCACAACTTCTTTAATATTCTCATGGCACAACCAATTCCAATCACCATTTCAAAAAATCTCAAGACAAGGAGAAAGACAGAGAAAACTACTCAGAACTCATGAAGAAGATAAGACAAAACTTAGAATTTATTTATAAAATCAAAGTCATACAAACTTCAATAAGTAAATATCACTTATCTCTAATTCCTCCCCAAGCAAACTCCTCAAAGTAATTCTGAATCTCTTCCTTTCTTTACAGCACACAGAATTCTCCTTCGTAGTGACAAGGAGGAAGAAATCCTCACTTTCCTTCCACTCTTACAATCTCTCATTGAATTCCTCACAATACAAATTACACTCTCTACACTCTATTGGACACACGTGGACACACCCCTCTCTATTTTTCAGCCTCCAAATGTTTCTTTTAAAGTTATAAAAGAGTTTTCAAGAGTTGTCCAAGCATCCCTTCAAAAATCATCCACATTCAATGCATCTATTAAGAGAACCGACGTGCTCGCCATCGGCGGCCTTCTAGAATATTTAATTCTGGACTCTCGGAAAAACCCGTCGTCGGCATCGTCGAGCTCGCCGTCGGCGCCCAAGATCAAATTTTCATATTTTGGTCATTTTTGCTTCAAATTCTCTCCTTTTTGCATCTTTTTGCTTCAATGACCATAATTCAACATATCTGTAACAAAACATCAAAAATATCTTTCTTTAAAGTGCAATATCATCAAAATCAGTGTAAAATAGGTATGAAAATCTCAACATATTTTCCTTTGGTCACATATATTAGTAAAAATTATTTTTAAGAGAGTTCTTAAGTTTAGAGAGTAAAGTTCATAGGATCCAAAGTTTGAAAAATCTGCATATATTTCTGAATTAGATAGGAAAACAAATTCCCAAGTTTGATGATAAATATTATTTATCCTAAGCTAGTTTAATTCACAAGAAGTTCTTCTATGTTGAACTATCGCATTTTTAGAACAATATTTTAGCAATTATAAAGGATGACCCATTAACTCTAATCTACATAAATTATTTTAAAAATGAAGTATTACTTGAGGACAAGTAATGTTTAAGTTTAGGGGATTTTTATGTGCCTAAAAATATACTACTTTTCATGTTATATTTTATAATGATATTGCACTTTAAAAGTATTTTTTCTAGTTTTTTTGGTTGTAAGTGCATCAAATTGAAGAATTTGGAGTGATTGGAGCAAAAGGAACAAAAATGGACCAAAACAAAGCAAATCGGAGCAAACCAGATCGAACTAGAGCACACCGGAGCCATGGAGGCCAAAACCAAGCACTTAAATGCTTGTGCATGGTGCTTAAGTGCCCAAACATGGCGCTTAGGCTCCACCAGATAGAGAGAAGGGCAGTTAAGCAACCAAAATTGATGCATAAGCACCGGAGACTGTTTTCAGCATATCTTCTAGAATATACATCAAATTTGGATGATTTATTAAGCAGTGCTTCGTGTGTTTCTTGGGGATTTCATTGAAAATTTTAAAAGAGACTTGAAAAAGGATTTGGAGTTGTTAGAAGGAGGTTTTTGAAAACTTTTCAAGAGGCACTTGAGGCACCATTTGAAAGATGACCAAAGAAAAATATGTTGAGATTTTCATACCTATTTTATACTAATATTGATGATATTGCACTTTAAAGAAGGGTATTTTTGATGTTTTGTAGCAGGTATGTTGAATTATGGTCATTGGAGCAGAAAGAAGCAAAAAAAAAAGCAAATTTGGAACAAAAAGGACAAAAATATGAAAATTTGAACTAGGGCGCCAACGGCAAGCCCTACGGCGCCGACGGCGGGTTTTTCCGGGAGTCCAGAACCAAATATTCTAGAAGGCCGTTGATGGCGCCATCGAGACAGCTGATGGAGAGAACGGCAGTTCTCTTAACAGGTGCATTGAATGTGAACGATTTTTTAAGGGACGCTTACGCAACAATTGAAAAACTCTTCTACAACTTTAAGAGAAACATTTGGACCAAAAAAAGAGGAGGCCCGTAGTGGTTTCCACTGAGTTTTTATTGTTTGTAAAGTGTAGAGAGTTTAATTTAAGGTTAGTATTGTGAGGAATTCTTCAAGAGATTGTAAGAGTGGAGGGAAAGTGAGAGATTTCTTCCTCCTTGACGCTTTGAAGAAGAATTCTGTGTGTTGTAAAGAAAGAAAGAGATCTTGAGGAACTTCGAGGAGTTTGCTTGTGAAGGAATTAGAGATAAGTAGTATTTACTTATTGAAGTTTGTATAAATTTGCTTTTATATATAAGTTCTAAGTTTTGTTGTATCTTCTCCATGAGTTCTGAGTAGTTTTCTCTGTCTTTCTCCTTATTTTGAGATTTTGTAAAATGGTGATTTGAATTGGTTGAGCCATGAGAATGTTAAAGAAGTTGTGATGATCTTTTCACTTCGATCTTAATTTACTTTCAATCTAGCCAATTGATTTGTTAAAATATGTTGAGTTTTACAACTAAAGTGAAGATTACATCCAAGATATAGGGAGGTCAAAGTCCTTGAAAGTTGGGTGCAAATAAATAGGGAAATAAAATTATCGGATGTAGAATTGGAAATTTTAGAGTGACAGACTAAAATCCTCAATTTGGTCCTATCGTTTGGGTGCTGAAGTGTAGATGTTAGCCCTCAGGCGAGGGGAACGTGGGAGCTCCGAAGTGAGAGCTAGTATCCTCCTAGCCTAGCTGCAGATTCAGTAACCAAGCATAGGATTAGTCAATGTTCTTTATGCCTGGACCAACGGGTAAAGAATAGGTATTTTCTATTTGGCACAATACAATTTGAACTAATTCACTTTATCCATTCACTTTAATTTCTTGACAAGGAGAATGATGTTTTCTTATATATTGAACTTCACATTAGAAACTTTATTAGTAGAATTAGTTAATTAAAAGTGTGTTAAAATTACATAATTATTTCAATTGCTTATTAGTGACAAATAAGCAATTTGAACTGTATTGTTGTGATTAAGTATTGATTTTCTAAATCTTAGTTTGTAGCCTCTAGTATTACTCCCTGTGAGATCGATATTCAGGACTCCATTAGAGCCATATATTACTTGAGCGATACGTATACTTGCGTTGATAAGTGAGACTTTGCAATTATTGAATATTTTATACACATTTTTATCAAATCTATAACCGTTTTCAAGTTTTTGACGTCGTTTTTGAGGACTTAAATCTTCTAGCAACAGTATCAACTTCTTGCATTTTTTAAGCATGTCTAAGTCGCTGTCAGAAGATTCATTAAATATGGACACTTTTGAAGAGACACTTAAGCACCTTTGGAAAATTATAAATAAGGCTTGGAAATGTTTTTAAAGTACACTTGAACTAATTGGAAGAGGAGAAGAAGGCTTGAAGAAGAAGAGGAAGGCTTGGGTGAGAGCCCTAAGTGGGGCAACAAGGTGAGAGAGAAAGAGAGAGAGTGAGAGATTTCTTCTTTTCTTCTCACTTTGTTCTTAGAGAGGATTGTAAGGAGATTGCTTTTTCTATACAAGAAGAGTTTGATTTCCATAAAAAATAAGTATTTTATATTTTGATTTGAATCTAGTACTTTCTTTGTATGGTTTTAAAGTCTTATTCAATGAAAAGTTCTTGTTGTTTCTCCATGTGTAATCAATAATTTTTGTTACTCTTCCCTCTTATAATGAATTAGTCTGCATGTGTAAGATATAAAATTGAGTAGAGTGAGATTATATTGTCATGTTTTTACTTTTTTCTTCATTTACATGTAAACTTGATCAACTTGCATGTTAAAATTCGTTGTGAGAACATGTAAGATCTGTGATGACGTTGTCTCATTCAACTGTGGTAGATTCACATGAGATTGTATGGATGAGAATGTAGTCCATATGGTTAAGTGAAAATAAATAGGGAAATAATCTTTGATAGGTGTATAATTAGAGGACTTTAGAGAGACAGGCTAAAGCCTCCAAGTTGGTTCTTAGTTTTAGGTCTTAATAGTAGATGTTAGCCTTCAGGTGAGAGGACGAGGGGACTCTAGAGTGAGAGCTAGTATCTCTCCTACTTAACCAGTCTTTAGGATTCTTAAACTATGAATTAGCCATTGTTCTTTATATTGCTTGACCGAGGGTAGAGAATTTAATTGCTCATATTTGTCACAATTGCTCTCACTACTTGTTTTACTTTTACACATTTCATTAATTTCATTAGATGAGGAAGGGTAATTTTAATATATTAAACCCCACTTTTTGATTTTCACTAAGTTTGTATTTTAGTTTAGGAGTAGAAGTAGTATTATAGTGATAATTGTAGGATATAATCAAAACAAACATGTCTACTTCCGTAGAATCCCAATTATTTAAAGATATAATTGAAATTTAACTTTGTTTGGGATCAAGTTTTTGGCACCATTGCCAAGGATTGAAATCTTCAAGTAGTGGTACCAACCTCACAATTCCTTACATATAAAAAATATCGGGATTAGATACCACATTTGTAAATTTTATTTTTTCTACGTCTAAAATGTTTGTTGTGATACGAAATGTGACAACCGAGGAAATTACTATTATTTCACAAAAAATATAAGGGTTTCCCACTTGGAGCAGGTGAGGCTACTCAAGCCTAATCTATCCCAGGAACAAGTCCTTTTGAGGGTGAAGCTTCTAAGGATGAGGTAGGAGCATCAATCATTCCATCTCCAAACAACACACATCTATCCTCGCCACAACTGATTTGTCATCATTCAATTAATTCTTTATTTCTTCATTAGTCCACAAGGGTCAAAGCCAACCATCACTCTCTTATTGATCTATTAAGGTCCTCATCTAAAGGAGGAGCAGATCCTGCTCTGAAATTAGTTCCTCTCTGCCCTGCCAAAAAGGAGTCGCAATTCTCTAGCAAAGAGGAAAACAAAAAGGGAAAGCTCTCATGGATGTTATTGATGATCCACCCCATTCTTCTATGAAAAGCAAGATTATCCCTTTTGAATGACATCCAGCACAAGTTTGGGTCAGATAGATTTTCATTAGTTCTGACTTCCAGTACTATTTACTTGAATCAGTAAAGTATCGGTTCACTGACAACCTAAAGGTTGACAACATCCCTTCACTTCTCTCTGAAGTGGTATGGTCAAATAAACTTAAGGAAATTTTGAATTCACTTGATCACATGGAGCTTAGCAAGATTCTACTTGATATCATTTGATGGCTATGGAAGTCGATCACCTGTAAGCTTTGTCTTTTAGTGAATCTGAGTGGTTTTAAGTCAAGGCCAGGAGCACTTGAAGGATGGAAATGATGAACTTGATTTTAGAACAAATTAGATACTTTAACAAAGGAGCACGAGTATTTAAAGATGGGCTTAAAAAAATCCATGACTCAAAAATAACACATCGCAGGAATTTCCTGTCAATTTAGTTGTGGTATGGCATTTGCAGCTGATAATTTCATTGGTCATGGGCTCGTCAAAAATAAATTTGCTGGCCCAAAAGAATTTGCAGTCCTTTTTGCTCCCCCCGTAGCTAGCAAATAAGCACCAACAGAAAATGCTAGAAAAGAACATGACGAAGAAGAATCCAAAGAAGAAGAATCTGAAGAATAAGAAGAAGAAGAAGAAGGCTCAACAACTGCTTTATCTCCAGCTCTCAGATAAATACTTTTTGTATGTTGTAAACATTTCTACTTTGTGTTGATAATTTATTTTTAAAAAAATAGAAACTCGTAAGAAAATTATCTAAGCAATAAAAGTTTTATTTTGATTGGATATTTATTTTTAACCACATCTCTTCTTATAAACACACATTTTTATGTGTGTGTGTGTGTGTGTGTGAGTGTGAGTCTATATATGTGTGTGTGCGTGTATATATATATATATATATTAAAGAAGCATCACCTTGAAAAGTACAATTAGTACCTTCAAGGGTGAAGAAATGCATTCATAAACAATATATTACAACTGTCTAAAGTAAGGTAAACAAAAAACGTCCCCATCTAACAAAAACAATAGAGGGGGAGACAAAATTTGGGTAATAATAGGAATCTCAGTACTTAGACCTACCTTAGCTAGCCAATTAGCAGGTCTATTGCCTTCTCTATGAATGAACTAGTATCTAATGTTGAGAGTGTTGGTCATCTGATTGATTCTGTAAACCTATAACAATAAGTGTCAAAGGCAGGTCATCCTATTTTTGAATGTATTAACTAAAAATTGGGAATCAGTTTCAATAATCAGCTTATGAAGAATACCTCTGCAGGAAATATAGAGAACCCAGTAAACAGTAATATCTTTGGCCTCCGAAGCATCCAAAGCAGCAACAGGAGATTGAAAGGATATGATGCATCTGCCTTGTCAATCTCTGAAGACACCACCAATACTCACATCATAGTTGAGATAGCTACCATCAATGTTCACTTTAATCTAATCAAAATCAGAATTAAGCCAATAAACTAGCTTGCTAGTAATATTGAAAGGAGGGGTCTTCTTTCCAAGAAGTAAAAAATTAGGAAAAGCCTTCTACTGGGTAAGTTTCTTTTGTGTGTGTGTGCGTGTGTGTGCTATACATATATATATATATATATATATATATATATATATATATATATATATATATATATATATATATATATATATATATATATATATATAT
>NEWO01000233.1:39303-55860 GCA_003013225.1 Phalaenopsis aphrodite | reverse complement strand
TATATATATATATATATATATATATATATATATATATATATATATATGGTCTACTTTTTTGTGCCATTTTTCTCATCATGTAGAAGAGTTTTTCACTCACTATTGGAGTGTTTTTTGATTGTCCCGTACGTGACCCTTTCACTTGTCTCGTAAAAGAATCTCTCACTTACCTCATAGGAGATTCTTTCGCTCGTCTCATTAGAGATTCTTTTGCTCATTCCCTAGAAGTCTCTTTTTTTGTTCTATAATCTTTCCCTCATTCCACAGGAGTGTCTTTTGTTCATTCTGTAGGTGAGTTTTCACTGGTTCTGTAGGAGAGTCTTTTGCTTATCCCGCAGGAGAGTCTTTCGCTTGTCACTTTGGAGAGTCTTTCACTTGTTCTGTAGGTTGATATTGCACTCTAATTGAAACATTTCAATTGTTATTAACCTTTTTGGTTTTCTTAACTTTTTCTAGTGTAAAAATTTTTCAAATTCATCTGAGTGCTATTTCAGACAGAATTATACAAATCTTTCCAAATAATATTTTATATTGAAAGAACATAGAATTACAAATATTTCACCACAACATTTCCTTTAGTAATAAAATTTTGATACATAAATATTTTCCTAATTAAAAATTTTCTATTTAAGTCATCACCACTCTGTGTCCTGAGAAGTTCTTTCTAGGTGTATGGCATTAATTTATCGTTTTCATCAGAAACTTGCTAGCTAATGATGTATAGTTCACTCCAATTCTGGTCTAGTGTACCGACCACCTGAACTCAAGTGGCTAGATTGACATTCTTTAAAACCAAGTCTCTAGAGGTAAAAAATTTTGCCTACACATGTATGTTGAAATACCGAGCAGTATGCCTTTCGACTTCTTCTTGTTGAAAGGTTGAGTCCATTATTTTTTTTTCTGGTAAATCAAGGGCGATTTGAACTTCTACTTCATTAGCTTCTTTCTAATTGGCCAAGTTGTCTTCATCAAACACTAAGGTAGTAACAAATCTTTGGCTATGAAGATTACATTTGACTAGTAATACCACTTCTGTTTCATGTATCAACATTAAAGGAATTTGAATCATCGATTTTAATTATGTTGTTCAAATAACCCAAACGATGGATGGTAATAAATTCACTCAATTTTCTATTACCCCTTCAATTTTTTGCCATAACAAGTTCAAAATTATTTTACTAGCTACCTTTGTCTATTCATTTATCTGTGGGAGATGAACTAATGTCAACATCAGATCAATCCCTTGGGTAGCACAAAATTTTATTAGCATAAGAATTTATCCTTTGTTAGTGAATTATTCTCCATTGTCAGTAATGATATTGAGTGGAAAGTTGTACTAACAACTTATATTCATCCTAATTAAATTCTGGACCGCATCTTCAGTGATTTGGGTGAGCAGATCTATTTTGAAAAATAATCTACTGTAACTAATAGGAATTTTTGTTGGCCTTTTGATGGCAGAAATGTCTCAAGAATGTATAGTCCCCATGTGGCCAATGGTTAAGGACTAGTGACCAATTGAAGCTTGAGACTAGGCTGATGATGTGAAGGGCATACTTCTGATATTATTTGCATTCCTTGAAATTTATCTCCATCCTTTATAAGCATGTATAATAAGGAATCTTGCTTTTAAACATGATATAATAGGGTCTTGCCTTCACATTTTTCCAAATACACATCTTGAACGACATCTTGGATTTTATCTTCTCTTAGGAATCTTATGCACATAGAAATTACCGACTATCTAAACAATTTTCCTTCGATTATTAATTACATGGCAGGCTGACATGCCTAAAAATGTGTTTTTTTATATACATTTTTTCTCATTTTTAATAATATTTCACTTTAATGGAAGGTATTTTATGTTTTTTTGGTTTCAAGTATAAGAGATGGAGTTTTGGTAAAATAAGAGTGAAAATGGAGCAAAATAGGGTCAAATGGAGCAAAATAGGGTCAAATGGAGCAAAGGAGCACAAAGTGAACTAGCGCCTAGGTGCCAGCTTCTAGAGCCTAAGCGCCAGACCATGTACATGGAAACAAAGAGCACGGCGCCATGGCACCGGGAAATTATTTCAGGCTTCTAGAATACTGACACCTAGGTGCCTGGATCTAGTGCCTAAGTGCCATTATCAATTTTCTTAAGAAAATACAATGTATTTAGACGAATTTTGAAGCGGCATCTAAAGTGACTCTTAGGGGATTTTGAAGGGTAAACTAAGGGGCCCTCCTGTAAAATTTTCTAGAAAGGCTGAGAGGCCATAGATAAGAGTAAGAAATGTAGATTTCTACCTTTTCTGGAGAGATTAGAAAAGGTATTTTGAGAGATATTTGTAATGGATTGTATTAGCATTGCATGGATCAGTAGGAGACTTTGTTGGAGGGATTTTCATCTTTCTTTCAAAGGAAAAAAGTTAAGTGCCGTGTTCTTCATTATCTTGTACTTATTATAAGCACTTATTTAGTGGATTTGTTTTGATTTAATGAAGTATTCTGTTGTGTGTGACACAAGATTTATGAAGTAGAATTCTTGTACTTTTCTTTTGCAATGAATTGGAATGTTTAGAATGTTAGGATGCATGTTAGAATAGATTTTTCATATCAAAGTAATGGTTCTTACTTCATTCTTCAATTACATATTCAATCTGGCCATTTGGTAAGTTAAACTTTATTATACACCATAATGACCTAGGAGGGCTATGGCTTTAACAATTACGAGGAACCACATTGAATTTATGGATGAAGGAATAGTAGTCCAAAGATTCAATAAAATGTTAGGGAGATATTCATGAATGGGGGTGCAAATTGGTGTTTATAAAGTGACAGGCTAGATTCCTACCAATTTGATTTAGGGATTCTTACCTTAAATCTAAGATTGAGTCAAATAGAGGGCTATTAAGAGACGGAGACTCTAGGATAACTAACTAGAATTTTTGACGTGACAATCTAGTTACTTTAAGGAATCAACCATAGGTAAACTAACATGCATTATAAACTTAGAAGAGGGTAAATTGGATTTTTTCTTCTATTGACACTGGCTACATTAGATTCTATGCATCCCATTCCTACACATTTTCTAAGACATCAAAATAGAAAGGTAGCTTTTACATCTCAAAATTTATCAAATCAATTTATCTAGTTAGGTTTATCTTTAGATTTAGGTTTGTATTTAAGGTAAATTGTTATAAAAACATCCTTAATCCATATTCCAAACCAAGACCTGATAGTAGTAGGCTAGAACATAGCCAAAGGGATTTCTTACCTCACTTATTTGTGAGATCGATACTCTGGGTTTAAATAAAACCCTATATTACTTGAATGATACGTGTACATGTGTTCATACCTGGTGAGTAGTGATGAATTGTGGAAAATAAAGTTATTAAATTTATAAAAAAAATATTATTTAATATTATAATATTTAAACCATAAATCGTTAGGTGCACCGTTAGAGTAAGTAGCGGTCAAGTTTCTAGCATCGTTGTTGAGGAAGCTACGGTAAGAAAATCAATAGAATTTTAGTTGAACATGAAAGACATAGATTTGAAAGTTATAATTTTATTATTTAGTGTGTTTAATTATTATGGGTTTATTTTAAAAAAAATTAAAATAACAAAATATTTTTGAGTGTATAAAGTATTGGATATCTTTCTTATTAGTTAATTCTTTAGAATTATATGCATAGTTAAGGAGCTACAGACCATGAATTATGACTCGGACCTAGAGATAACTTTTCAGAGGATTAAAAAAATCCCAAGGACTTTGGAATTCTTCGGGCTAACGACGTTTAACCAAGCACTTCACGGGAGGCAACCCATAGGTTATTTGTGTTAGTTTGTTTGTGATTTGTATTTATTTGAGGTGTGATGTGTTTATTTTAGTGTGGATTCATCAGTTGATTGATGTCAGTGGATTGATTTGATCTTTTGATGTATCATGAGTTAGGTGATTCCTTAACTTCTCGTTGTGACTAAACTTATAATTATTCTCTGGTAGTAGTTAGATTAACAAGTACATTAAGATTCAGATCTAAACTAGACTTGAGGATTAACTGGAGACATTATGAGTTTGGGCAAAGAACAAGTCCATCTAAATTCTTTTACTTCCTTTATCTGACCTTATTTTCTTTAGTATGGTTCAATAAGCCGGTTAAAGAATAACTCAAGGATGATCTTACACCACCCTTACAACTGTTAGAGGTGCATACTTAAATGGATATGGTGATGCTTGAGTTTGGTGCTCGCAAGCCAATATATCAGGGATAATCGTATCCATGGGGTTAGACCGGATAAAAACATTTAAAAGTACCTGATTGATTAGTGAAGTGATTTTGTTAAAAACCTTATATTTACACTTTAAAAAATAATTTATACTCTATGAAAAATCATTTTTGTATTAATACACATTATTAAGTAAAGAAATGTGAGAAGATTTTAACTTTAGGAGGAGGATAGTGAAGTTCAAAATTATTAAAGTCTATCCACATATAATAATCCCACATAAAAAAAAGAATAAGGATTAAATGGAACCTAAAAGAAAAAGAAAAAAAATATTAAAGAAAAAGAAAAAAAAGAAAAAAAAGGTAAAAAGAAAATATGTGGGGAGAAGCTAGAGGAGATGCCTAATTAAAAATTGGTTTTACTTGAATCATCTTAATGGAAGACAACTAATTATACTTCTGAGTATAGTATCAATTTTAAATGTATTTGTCAAATCTTTACTGATATAGTTCTCATATAATTTTATCTTTTAATTTTTCTAGAGTTCCTAAGACTGAAAAATTACAATTATTTTTTAAATAAATAAAAAATCAAAACTCTTTACTTGATTACTATATATTTTTATACCATAGTTCTAGCATGAGTTATTGAAATTTTTTCTAAAGTTACACTATCACATTTATAATAAAAACTATAGGAATCTTTAAAGAAACCCATTGTCATACGTTAAAGCATTTTTTTTATAAAATAGGAGAGTTACTTGAGGATAAGTAACAGTAAAGTTTGAGGGAATTGACTTGCTTAAAAACGTTATATATATATATATATATATATATATATATATATATATATATATATATATATATGTATATATTTACAAGTATATATATATAGACCATTACATACAATGAATATAAGGAATGGACAAAATATCTCCATGTAAAAGAAAAGCTCTATATTCCTCCCCATTGCTGCCAAACAGTGTACTGGACTATTGCCTTCTTTAAGAAAATGTTGAAATTTAATTCTAAAATTGTTTAAGAAACACTTAAGTTTATTTATCCATCTGATAATATGTCAAGGGGAGCTTCTTCTTTTTGAAGTATCCTGATACAAGTGCTGGAATCAGATTTTACAATCAGATTTCTGATGTTGCATTGATGGGCAAGGTTTATAGCCCAATAAATGGCTATCATCTCAGTTTCTAGTGCATCATAAGCCCAAGCTGGAGAGGAATAGTAAAGAATACACTTCCCTTGAGAGTTTCTAAAAATACCCCCAACACCAAAAGACTCCCTAGAGAAACAACCATCAGTATTGACCTTCAGCCACCCTGATAGAGGAGGGATTCAAAGGACCAAAGTTGGCTTACAAATCTGCTTAACTTTATCATGCACCCAATTATGGAAAACATTGGGAAACTTTTAGTATTTAATATTTTTTTTGTATATAGAAAGTACAATTAAACACCACAGACTTGTCCATAGGTTTAATGTTGTCAAACTTAGCTTGGTTTCTACACATCCAGATGAACCAAGCAACAATACAAGGAATGATTTTCAAGTAAGCTTCCTGCCAGTCCTTCCAACACCATAGGAATTTATCCCAGCTAACTTTCAGAGTATCAATGTTAAGTTGATTCAACAGTTTAGACCAAATTCTTTGAGAGAAATTGCAAGAGAAAATAAATGGTCTAAACTCTCTTCTTCAGCATTACACGGGTAGCAGCATAAAGGCTCCCTCATCTTCAGAATATCATCAATAGGTAGCAAATATTACCATAGCCTCCAGTAGAAAAAAAACATAGAAAGTGTTAACCACTTTCCCTAAATGGTTTTCTCCCACAAGATAGGCTGCCACGGGTAAAATTGCTGAAAAATGTAAGCTGAAAGCTTCTGTGAGGGATCTTGTTTAGTAATGATTTTATCTTTTTGATCAGGATTTATAAAGGTATTCTTTACCCAATGCATATGTTCTTCATTTAAGATGGTAGTCACCATGTTGCAATTCCATTGATTATCAGACCAACACTCCTTCACCTTTGTCAGATAATTGGGGTTACAGTTGGAGCAAGATAGTTTCTCCCCATTCCATGTCCATTTATCTAACCAAAAATTGATTTGCCCTTCTCCAAGCTCCCAAATAAATAGATCTTCAGCATGAGTTCTGACCTCCAGCAATCTAGTCCATAACCTGGAATCCCCAAGTTATAATATATATATATATATATATATATATATATATATATATAATGCTCATTTTTAATGATATTGCACTTTAAGAGAAGGTATTTTGTGTTTTTTTTTTTTTTTTTTTCAGGTACAAGTGATCAAGTTTTGGTGATATTGCCCTAGGTTAACTAAGCTACATTATACACTCAGAAGAGGGTAACTTAGATTTTTTCTCCTGTTGTCGCTAGCTACATTAGATCCTATGCATCCTATTCCAACACATTATCTAGGACATCATAAGAGAAAGGTAGTTTTTACATCTCAAAATTTACCAAACAAATTTATCCAGTTAGGTTTATCATTACATTTAGGTTTGCATTTAGGGGCAATTTTTAGAAAAACATCTTTAATTTACATTCCAAACTAAGACTTGATAGTACTAGACTAGAACTTAGCCTAAGGGATTTCTTACCTCGCTTCTCTATGAGATCGATACTCTATGTTTAAAGAAAACCCGGTATTACTTGAACGATACATGCACTTGCATTTATATTTGGTGAGTAGTGATGAATCATGGAAAATTAAGTTATTAAATTTATAAAATATCTTTTTAAAATTATAATATTTAAACCATAAATTACTAGGTATATCGTTGGAGTAAGTAGTTGTCACATGCTTTATCTTAAAATCACTCAAATCAGTGACATTTTCTGATAGTATTCCTTTTTCAAGATACAGAATTTAAGAATCCATACAAATTTTATTGCTTTCTATGGTCAATTCCATCATCTGTATTTCTTTGATTGCCAGTTGGATAGGTCATTGTGGCACCCCTCCTAAGCTAATTCACTTAGATAAAATTTATGCCACTTGATTTTTTTCCCGACTAATATTCTCAATTAAGATTCATACTCTCTATTTACTTGGTTTTTCTCACGGCTAAAATTCTCAATTAAAACTTTGTTGCTTCTCTCTAGATTCATACTCTCTATTTATGTGGTTCACGACCAATAATGAGTCTAATTTCACAAAAAGATTTCTAGCACCTATTTCATATGTTAGACACATTCCTACAGTCAAAGCTTCATACTCTGCTTGATTCTTAACAACTTTAAACTTCACTTTGTTAAATGCCAATTTGAGTTCTTCATTAGATTTTTTAGAAGCACCATCAATGTATAGAGTACATATTTGATTGTTATTTATGTTTTTGTCATTTAATTTAATAATTTTAGAGAAATCCACCATGAAATATTTGATTGCTTGTGCCTTAATTTTTGTTTGAGATATGTAAGAGATATCAAACTCATTCAGTTATATAGCTCATTTCAAAAGCGAACTGAAATGTTCTGGTCGAATAAAAATAGACATCAAGGGATAGCTGGTGATGACCTTATTGGGTACATTTGGAAATAAACTTGAATTCTGTGAGCTGAAAAAACTCAAGGAATAGTAAGTTTTACCATTACAAGATACTTGGGTTTAGTTCCTATGAGGACTTGGCTCATATAACAAACCAGATATTTTTTTGTTTGATATATTTGACGAGCATCAAACTAACCACCTCTGGTCCAACTCTCAAATATGGGGAGAGTTCTTTGTTTGCCTTTGGGATTTGAGCTTTGGAGTAGCGACGGAGATACCTTAGATTTTCTTAGACTCTAAAAAGCTTGTTCACATTACTCTAACCATTCAAAACATTTGCTTTTCTTTAGTGCTTTAAGAAAAATTTCACATTTGTCACCTAATTTTAAGATAAATTGGCTAAGTCCTGCCATCTGACCGGTTACTTTCTGAACCCCACTGCCATTTTGTGGAGATTGCATGTTAATCAATGCTTTTACTTTTTTTTAATTTGCCTTTATACCTTAAGGTGTTAAAAAGGAAACTGATAAATTTTCCAGTCAATGCTAAAAAGCACATTTTAGTTGGTTTAATCTCATATTATATTTTAAGGATATAAAACATTTCTTTTAAGTCTTTAATATGTTATTTTACTGACCAACTCTTAAATAATACATCAACAACATACACTTCATTGTTTTTTGTTCATGATTAGAATATATTACATCCACGACTTACCGGTACATAGCATCAATGTTCTATTTTCAAAAGGCATTACATTAAAATAAAGCACACCTTCACAAGTAATAAAAGAAGTTTTTTTCAGCATTCATTGGATGCATTTTAATCTAATGGTAACTTGAGAGCACGTGAATAAAACTAATCCCTTAATATCCAATAGCTGCATCAATTATTGCATCTATCTTTGGTAAAGAGTAGTTGTCTTTCGGGTAGGCATTGTTGAGGCTTATGAAATTTACACACATCCTTCATTTACTGTTTAACTTTTGTGCCATCACTACATTGGAGACCCATGTAGGATATTGAACCTGTCTAACATAACTGGCTTTGTTTAGCTTCCTTACTTCTTTGGCAATTAGCTCCACAAAAGTTTGAGCAGAAGATTTGATTTTTTGTTGTATCGATCAGGCTGACAGGTTGACATGCCACATCAACCATTATTTCAGGCATTTCTGCTGCAGTTCAAGTGAAGACATCTTGATTCTCATGAAGAGTTTAGATCAGCATGGTCTGGTATCCTGCATCAAAATTATCACTTAATAGAAAATTGTATGGAGGTACTTGGTTGATGTAGATATTTTGAGGATGATCTCATTGGTCTTGAGACCCCCTTCCATTCAAACTTGTATATGGAGTGGATCCCACTCCTTGCTGGTGATCACTTATAGATAACATCTTTGAGGTTGCTCCAGATTTCCTTGAACCTGATGATTTCTCTGCCAAAAAAAAATTGGACATATATGTGATAAGTAAAGGCCACTGTTGGATAGATATTAAGAAACAATTGGCCAAAAATTCCATTGTACGTTGGCAGTGATTTGACCATGAAGAAGCCCTCAGTGTCATTGAACTACTTCTCTTGCTCACCCAAGAGACGCACAAAGCTATAACACCTAAGGATTCTTTCTGCTTGACAGAGAAACCAAATAATGGACTAGTTGATGTATGAAATTGTTTAGTTCTTAACCCAATCTTAACAAATACTATTTTCAAGAGAATAATGACAGAATGCCCTGTATCAACAAGAATACTTCCAACCTAGAAGTTATTAATAAGAATAATAATGACAATAACATCATTATGTAGATTTTATTTTGGTGGTAGATCTACATCAATAATATAATGGGTGGATGATTATGTTTTTAGATAAAAGTGATAGAGAATACTTCCACTGATCATAGTCTTTTTTGGTTGATCAGGCAAGACAATTCTCCTCCTTCAAATATGGTTGGAATGATTCCAGCAATTTGTATGCATTTTGCTTAAATGGATTCTCTTGACTCATCCTCCAATAGTGTCATTTTGTGTCATTAAGTGTTTGCTTCAATTGCATTAAAATCCTTTAGCTTTTCAACACGGATTAAGTTCTCCACATGGTTTCTCATATATTGGTATTTTTTGTGTCATGGTTGTGGTCTCAATGATACTAACAATATTTTCTAGGGTTCTATAGGTAAGCTTTGGTTCTCATCAGTCCTGGCTTCTTAAAATAGTTCTTATTATGAATGGCCTCTACCAATTAAACAATTGAGACCTATGTTTGGTCATTCCTTTCATTTTGGCGGTAGACGTGCAGCCATTCATAGTACCAAGCCTAGCCCCACCTCCTTCTCTATTCATCTCCATGTTTCTAGTTTTCTTTCTACTTAGCACAACTAGAAGGTTGTTGGTAGCCCTTCACCTTGCACTTTTTGTCATGGGATGCCCTTTTCTTCAATAATTGATCATATGTCTCTATTTTTTGTTTGGAAGGACAATTAACATACTACTGGAAGAAAATATAATTTTTGGTCATTTCCATCAATTCAACTAATATTTTGGGCTTAAACCTAAATCAAACTAAAAGCAGGTCGCTCTCACTCCCTAAGTTGGAGTAGTATGTGAAACAACTGAGCATAAGTCTTGGAATTCTAGCATTTCCTTCTGGAAATTGGTGATGTAAGAATGAACTCTTTCACTCTCACCTTCCTTTAGCTATAAAAGGTCTTGAGATTTCTTCTTCAGTTTTTGAGTTCTAGCAAGTGAGCCATGTTCACTTTCTTGAACTCAAAAAAAAGGACACAGTACCTAGTGGTAGATTATTGAACCACCTAAGGGAAGTTTCCTTCAAGGAGGTTAGAAACAAACAACACTTCATGGAATCACGGATATGCAACATTCCAATCATTTATTCAAACAAAACCACATGATTGGTTGGATCACTCTTTACTTTATAAGAGTCCAAATGTGGAGGCCAAGATTTTGTTGATGTTTTGGCATTTTGAATCTACTAAGAGAATGGAATTTCTAATGTAATTGGTGCCTCATCTTGTGATGCCTGGTTCCTCTCTAATAATGCAAACCCATCATCATCATGTTGACATGCTCATTAACTATCAGAATTACTCTCTGGCCACTTTGAATTGGTGATTCCTCTTAGAATTGCTCCTTGCAAAGTTGAGCTCTATGAGTCTCTTTTTCCATGGGAAGTGATTAATGTCACATTTTTATGATTGTTTTTTATGACATTAATTTGACCAAACATTTTATTTTTTAACTCCTGCATTTATTGTTGAACTTGTAATTTTATGAACACCCGAGTGGATTTTATTGTTTCTATGGATCTTCAACTAGTCTCATCATCATGTAGTGCTTTATTTCTCATATGTGGCATGTCCACACTCACCACACTAACTTTTAGGATATTAGATTCTAAATTGATGTATAGGGCATGCTCCAAGATTTTTTAGTGTGAAAGGGAGGATGAAAGGAGAAATAAGAGACAATAAAACATGGTCCCAATTAAAATTCAGTGAGAAGAGAGTGTAATCTTCATTCATCAAATATTTGCTATTTATAATCCTAAGTGGATTTAATATACAATTACATCGTTATCCCCTTTATCTCAACAATTAGGAGATATGTCATGTCATTTTATAACCTTGGGTAGTTAATATAACCACCTTGACAACTCATAACTAGTTGGCGCCACTTTAACAAATAGTTGTGTCCATTGGGCATAACTTAAGATTAAATACCTTTTACTTCTAATTGTTGAGCACCTTGTTCCTGAATGATTTTGGCTATCGACAGATTTAATCAATCATTTAACTTTTATTATCAATCGCAAGGGAAAGCAATCGAAGTTAATAGATATTCTGGCAATCTTTTGCATGGAATTCCAATAAAAAATAGCAAAGTCCTCTCAAACTGTTTGGTCTCTTTAGGATTTATACTGACATTTTACTTATATAAAATTATTATACACAACCGGCTTACATATATCATTAAAACAAAACCAAATTTGTGTTGCAAAATAAGTCTTGTATATTATATGGCAATTCTTGTAACCAATTTGACAAATGACTTCTAGAATATTTGTACACTTAGCCATGAGACGTTGTAAAGAAATTTTATGTAAGTGGTTTGGCCAAGCATTAAAACAGTTCAAAATTAGAAACTCATGATTAATCTATAAGAATTTAGTGTGGAAGATCTAGGTTGCTCTAGAACTGGAAAATATATTAAAAATTTAGATTAATGCATCAAGAGTTTATATCATTACTCAATCTTTTGTAGTCCTTCATAGATATACACTTTAGGAATAAAGGTTTAGGGTTAGGAATAACTGTTGGAATTGGTTGTAAATAGTGGAGAATTATTTTCAGAAGATATCTAAAGTTTTTTCTAATTTTCCAAGTAGATACGGCTATTTAAGTGATAAAACGAACAAGATAAAGTCTTTTTTTCCTCAAGCATTGATCAATCTTCATATTTCTTTAAGCTTTGGTCAATCATTCTATTGTTGGTTTTTCCTAGGGTTTTGTATGAGAATTGGTTTAAACATGTATAGGATTGCGCAAAACTATCAACACAAAGATAATATAACATGAACTTTTAAATATTTAAACAAGAGTTGCACTCCTATCACTCACCGTAGAGATAGGTTGGAGGAGATCCACCTATTTTCTTGCTTAACTAGCCAACCACCAAACCATAGTCTCCATTGAATTTAATACAAATTTTCATAGTAATAATAGTATCCTTCATTCATTTCTATCTATAACATTTATATTTTTATACATGCTAAGTCTCAAAATATAAAGGAGGGAAGAGGGTAAGAGGGGTCAAACCCCATCTTGAATTGGAGGAGAGATATAATAAATCCTCTAAAAACCCTTAATTGATATTGAACCCAATTTTAGTTTTGAATCACAACCAAGTAATATTGCATTAGGAAGGGGGGAAAATAGGAAGAGACAGAGAGAGAGAGAGTGAGAGAGAGAGAGATAAATAGAACTAAGTAGTTGGGCAGTTGAGTTAGTGTTATGATGAGCAAGATGATGTCAACCAAATGGGTAGCTTTAGTAGACGGAAGTGTCTCAAGGTCTACATCCTAGTTTACATTTTGGGGTTGAAATAACTCATTTTACAATATCATTTCTAGAACTTTGGATATATATAACTACCTTTTTTGTCATATCATCATAAATGCTACAGTCTTTGAGAAAACCTCTTCAAGCTAGCTACTTTAGTAAATATAAAAAGTTTTATTCCTTCAATGATTCTTTTACTCGGCCTTTTGAAATCAACCAATGAATACTTGGTTGACTTCTGCGTGATCATCTGATACTCCTAGTGGGGACTTTTATGTGTCTCCACGCACAATAGAACTTTTGGAAGACTTCTATCAAGATGATCGGACACAATATTTTGAAGAGAATCATATTCATCCAAAGCAATAAAATATTACCTTAAGAATGGGACTGGCAATCCAGTTGATGAAAACTTTTGTAAGTTTACAGAATCAAGATTTTTTCCCTTACCTTACAAGTGTAAGATAAGGTTTATTTTAAATTTAGGGTTTCATTCCCTACAAGGGCAAGCCCCCATAGTAAAATATATCTTTAGAGCTGTAAGACATAAAGAAAACTCTCGATTAATGTAATGAGTTAAATTATCAAAGCTTAGGCTTCACAATTGAAGTAGTTTAGGATAAAGAGAGGATCCAAAATGAAATAATTAAACACAAAATAATGGGACTTACAGTATGCTGAAAATGTGTCATGAGAAAGGTCTAAATGTAAGAATTAAACCATCCAATGAAAGAGGACCATACCTAAAGAGTGATGGTTTAAGAGTTTTAAAGGATTGATAATAAATTTGAATTGATCAAGTAAGGTCAAAAGATGAATTAAGGATAGTTCATTTGACTGATTAAAATAATTTGAATAAATTATCTAAGGACAAAGTTAGTTAAGATGGATTTCTAGATATGAAGTGAAACCCTAGAATCTAAGGAATTCTAAGGTGTGGACTGACCTAGACTTTGGTATTAACATCCTCGGTCTGGATGCCCATGCTTTTCCATCATCTTGGTTGGTAATCGTCAACTATAACAAACCTCAGAACCAAGAATCACCCTTGAATTTTGTAGCATAGATGATTTTTAGTTGCAAAGCTATTTGAAATATCTTGTTTAGTAACCAAGGGTTGCATCATTTCTAAGGTGTTCCCTCTAGTCTTAAGAGGCAGGTTTTTGGTTTTGTATGTCATAGTGCTTAGGACTATTCAAATCACCTATCAAACTGAACTAGGTTTCTATGCTAAGACTAACCTGGGGTAGGTGTATGATCCTCGATTTGGTGTCTAAGTTAGCTAACCTAGGTTTTATATTAGATTTAACTAAGTTTTGTTCTTGATATTTATCCTTGTGTATTTTAAATGTTATTTGTGATTCAATATTTAATTCATGTTTTTTTTAAATCCTAGGTTTGTCTGTCATTGTGAGAAATCAATTTTTTTCTAATTTTTTTAGTTTATTTTGTTTAGGATTTGGTCTGGATGTTTGTGGAGAAGACCATTTTGTGAGAGGTTTTCATCCTTTCTGTTATTTATGGTTTTTTTTGGAGACTACACATGAAATGAAACATTAAACGACACATGAAAAAAAACAAACAACATTTATTTAGCCTTGGATTTGACTTGAGCTAGGATTTAGCTAATTTGAGCTAAATTTTTAGCTCGTACCAGCTCATAATTGAACTCAAGAATGATTTGGTTCAGCTGGTTTGAGCTCAAATTGTACATGGGTTGACTAGTTTGACCTACGTTAGATGTGAGTTGACCTTATTGGACCTGGGTTAACGTAGTTGGGCTATGGTTGAGTTGAGTTAGATCGAAGTTGACTTGGGTTGATATATGTTGGATTTGATTAACCCGAATAGACCTGGGTTGACTTAATTTAGATCTGGGATGACTAGTTGGACCTAGTCTAACCTGGGTTATACCTGTGTTCATCTAAGTTGGACCTGGGTTGGACCAGGTCAAGTTTGACCTGAGTTTCGGTATATTCAAGTTTGAGTTTAGGATAAGTTGGGTCTACTTTAGGTTAGGTTTAAACCTAGGTTAGGTTTAGATTAGGCCATGTTTCGGATAGGGTTAGGTCAGATTTGGGTTGACCTGAGTAAACTTAAACCCAAGTCTTATCTAAGGCTATTGAGTGGGTTGATCTAGCCTGAACATAATCTTGAAATTAAATACTTGAACTTAAAATAAAAGAGGAGGAAAAAAAATTACCAGGAGGAGGCTGTTGGAGGAGCAGGATTCATTGGAAGAGTTTTCTTCTTCCACTGTTTTGAGTACTCCAAGTGTGCAAGTTCCCAAAGATAGCAGAAAGGCTGCATATTTATAGGTAAGGAAGACCGTCTGTGGTTTTTGATTGATTGGTGATTTGAAGGGAAGATCATTTTGATGGTTGGAGGTACTTCATATCTTCATTAGCAAAGCAATGTGATGATTCATCACCAAATCTATGGATGAAAGCTTTGGATCACTGGTGTGACACTAAAAATAACCATGCTAGCCTCGAGCATGATCATACCAAGGAATACTCAGGTGTGTTCATGCCTAAACTGGGCATGACCATGTTGAGGTACTTTTAAGCTTTGTCATACCTAAACTTGGTTTAATTATGCCGAGGTACTTTTGGTTTTGGTAATTCTCAATCCTGGAATGATATCACGGCAAGCCAAAATTTGGTGTGAATAATTTTGGGCCCAACTTAACTACACCAAACCAATGATTAAGGTGCATGCAAGTCATATGTGACCAAAAATAAGGTCAACAAATAAACTCCCAATATGATGACAAGCTTTTCAAAGTATGAAGCACATATTGGCATTGACCAAAGCGATAAAATACTCTCCCAAGATATACAATGCAATTTGAGTATGTGAAAGATTTGGAGTTAGAGTTTTGTTAATCATTGTGTTCGAGATACGTTGGGGATTTGATACACCAAAAATATATGCATTTTTAGACCCATATTTTAAACTCATTTTTATTGATTTGCACTTTAATGGAAGGAATTTTTTATTTTTTATTGCAGCTTGTTGATATTTAGGACTTGGAGCAAAAAGGATGAGATTTGGAGTCAAAATGGAGAAGTTAAAAAAATGTTCAGTGTGACGGCGTCGTTTGAAAGAGACTCGGATTTAATTAAATGGCATCTGGCACCGACGGTGCCAGTGTCAGTGCAAACCTTTTTTCTAGAAGATTCCTCAAATTTGGACCCTTCTTGAAGATTTTTTGGATGCACCTATTAGAGAACCAACCTAGGCTCTATTTAAGGCCAAATTTGATCAAAAAATGGCCTCCCTTCACACCATTTTGAATTCTTCCACTCATTTCAGTTTTCCTCTTCACACACCTACATTCCACACCATTAGTTAGTTATTTTTTGTATAGTTTGAGTTTTTATGGTGAGTTTAAATGTAAATTCTTCTCTAAGAAGTTTTGGAGAGGAAGAGAAGTGAGATATTTTTTCTTCCTACATTTCATAAGAGAGGCTACAAGGGATTTTCTTTGAGAAAAGTTTCAGAGAAGTTTTGTTTGTTTATTATTGTTGTATGAACTTTCTTTTTTATATGAAATTTGTGTTTTATTGTATCTTTCTCATGAAGTCTGAGTAGTTTCATTTATCTTTCTCTTTACTCTGAGATATGATGAAATGAAGAGATAATGTGAATGTGCCAATGTTAAAATTTAAAATAAATTGTGATGGTTTTCAACTCCGCACTTAATTTACTTTTCGATTTGGCTAATTG
>NEWO01000233.1:24497-38208 GCA_003013225.1 Phalaenopsis aphrodite | reverse complement strand
AATTTTTCTTTGCTTATTAAATTTGTTCATGCGAAATATTGGATACGAAGGTTTAGTACCTTACGATTCAGAATTAGAATGTACTATTAGAAAACTTCAAAAACAACAAAAAGAAATTAAAATTTTGAACAAAATGGTGAATAACTTAGATAATCAAATAAATAAAAATCGACAAAGACTTTTAAAAGATTATGCTAATCTAAAAGAGGATCAACTTCACTTAACTATTCAAAATCCTGATGTTGCTCCTAATTCATTTGAGCTTAAACCTGTTATTATCCAAATGGTACAAAATAATCAGTTTGGAGGAACACCTACTGAAGATCCTAACTTACATCTTGTTAAATTTCTTGAGATTTGTGCTACTTTTAAATATGACGGGGTGTCTAATGATGTTGTTAGGCTTATTTTTTTTCCTTTTT
Source organism: Phalaenopsis aphrodite (assembly GCA_003013225.1). Lineage (NCBI taxonomy): Eukaryota > Viridiplantae > Streptophyta > Magnoliopsida > Asparagales > Orchidaceae > Phalaenopsis > Phalaenopsis aphrodite. The sequence goes on along the minus strand of NEWO01000233.1, from coordinate 37,786 downwards.
CATTAAGGGATAAAGACAAAACTTAGTTAAACTCATTAGCACCTGGATCTATCAGAACTTGGGGAGAACTATCACAAAAATTCTTGGTTAAATATTTTCCACCCTTGAAAATCGCTAAGCTTAGAAACGATATTACAACTTTTTGTCAGTTTGAAGAGGAATCAATATATGAAGCCTGGGAAAGATTGAAGGATCTCCTTAGAGAATGTCCACACCATGCTTTACCAGATTGGTTAATAATTCAAACTTTTTACAATTGATTAGCAGGATCACTCGGATCTATTATAGATGCTGCTGCAGGTGGAGCTTTAAGATCAAAACCTTTTGATGAGGCATACTCTTTAATAGAAGAAATGGTTACTAATAATTTTCAATGTCCCTCTAAAAAGGTAAATTCTAAGAGAGTAGCTAGTATTCATGAATCTGATGCAATGTCTATTTTAGCATCTCAAATTGTTGTTATATCGAAAAAGATTGATCAAATTAGAGTGAATTATTCTCAAATACCACCAGTATTAGAGGAAAATTCACTAGGACAAATAATTGATACTCAATCATTTTATGAAACTTTGAATGTTATTAATAATCAAAATAATAATCTTTATTCTAACTATTACAACCCTGGATGGAAAATTCACCTAATTTTAGTTGGAATAATTATAACAATTCAATGAACCGCTTAGGAAATTTAAATAACCAAATCCTAATTATCGACCTGATTATCCTCCTAGATTTAACTCTAACCCTAACCCACAAGTTAAGGAAAAGGATTTAACGATTGAAGAGGTAATGTTGAATATGGGAAATCAAATACAAAATCTAGGGCTGCTATTAGAAATATTGAAAATCAATTAGGACATATTGCTACTGCACTTAGTAACAGACCTTCAGGAAATCTTTCGAGTACGGAGGAAGTTAATCTCGAAGATCAAAATAAGGAGCAAATTAAAGTAATTCAATTATGAAGTGGAAAAGAAGTTGAAGCAAGAATGCAAAGAGAAACTGAAGTTGATGAGGAGAACGAAGAGATGGAAAGTGACCATAATGAAAATAAATAAATAGAAGTTCCATTAGAAAAACCATTGCCTCTGTTTCCTCAATGACTAAAACAAAAGAATGAAGACAAACAATTTACAAAATTTTTGGAAATTCTTAAAAAGTTAATGATAAACATTCCTTTCATTGAAGCTTTGGAACAAATGTCAAGTTATGTGAAATTTATGAAAGATATACTAAACAAGAAAAGGAAATTCGCAGATCATGAGACTGTTGCACTTAGTGAAGAGTGTAACGCTATTATCTAGAAAAAAGCTCCCTGAAAAGTTAAAAGATTCTGGTAGTTTTACTATACCTTGTGCAATTGGTGAAATGTTTTATGGAAAAGCCTTATGTGATTTAGAAGCAAGTATCAATATTATGCCTCTATCAATTTTTAAACGTTTAGATTTATGAGAGATTTCCCCTACTACTCTAACTCTTCAGTTAGTTGATCGATCAGTCACTTATCCTAAAGGAGTTATAAAAGATCTATTAGTAAAAGTGAATAAATTTATTTTCCCTGTAGACTTTATAGTATTAGATATGGAGGAAGATAAAGAGATTCCTATTATTTTGGGGAGACCATTTCTTGCATCAGGGAGAGCTGTGATAGATGTCCAAAAAGGAGAATTAATAATGAGAGTTAATGATCAAGAAGTAAAATTTAATATTGTAAAAGCTATGAAATATCATGCAATAGAAAGAGACAACAATTGTTTTAGGATGGAAGTTACTGATTATCTAAGTAATGAGAAATTTAAGAAAGTATTTGAAGAAAGTTTAAAGCAAGAAGAATTTAGTGAAAATGAGGATGAAATAAAAGAAGAAAATTTAGATTATATTCAGGATAAATTTGAAACTTTAGATTTATTATGAAATGATAATAAAAATCTTATTCCTCCAAGTATTAAACCACCTGAACTTGAACTGAAAGTATTATATGCTCATTTAAAATATGTATTATTAGAAGATTCATCCACATTGCCTATTATTTTATCTTCTGAGTTAACTGAAATTTAAGAACAAAAATTAATATAAATGTTAAAAAGATATAAAAATTCTTTTGGATTGACTTTAGCAGATATTAAAGGAATTGTCCTTTAATTTGTATGCACATAATTTTATTAGATGAACAATGCAAACCTAAAGCTGATCCTTAGAGGAGATTAAACCCAATGATGAAAGAAGTTGTTAAAAAATAAATTTTAAAATGGTTAGATGCTGGAATTATATATCATATTTCAGACAGTGCTTGGGTGAGCCCAATTCACTGTTCCAAAGAAAGGAGGAGCGACCGTTGAAGTAAATGTGAAAAATGAATTAATTTCAATAAGACAAGGTACTTGTTGGTGAATTTGTATAGACTATAGAAAATTAAACTTGGACACAAGGAAAGATCACTTTCCTTTACCCTTTGTACATCAAATGTTGGATAGATTGGCTGGAAAAAAATATTATTTTTTTTTAGATGGATATACCGGTTATCATCAAATTCTAATTGCTCCTAAGGATCAAGATAAGACAATATTTACAAGCCCTTGTGGAACATTTTTTTTGTATAATGCCTTTTGGACTATGCAATGCACCTACAACATTTCAAAGATGTATGATGTCAATATTTAGTAATTTGATTGAGCATGGAATGGAATATTTATGGATGATTTCTCTGGGTTTGGGACTTCATTTGAATTATTCTTAAATAATTTAGAAACATTTTGGGAATTATGTGAAAAAAACAACCTATTACTAAATTGGGAAAAATGTCAATTTATGGTTGCAAGAGGAATTGTACTTGGGCATAAAATTTCTGAAGATGGTAAGGAAGTAGATCCTGCAAACGTTTAAGTTATTGAAAAATTACCACCACCGACTACGGTCAGAGGGATAAGAATTTTTCTAGGACATGCTGGATTCTACATGCCTTAAATAAATTTTTTCCAAAAATAACTAAGCCATTATGCCAAATTTTAGGAAAAGATAGAAAATTTGAATTTAATGAGGAATGCATAAAAGCATTTGAACTATTGAAAGAGAATTTAATCACTGCACCTATAATAGTCCCACCTGATTGGGAAAAACTATTTGAAATAATATGTGATGCTAGTGATTATGATATTGGAGTTGTTTTAGACAAGGCACAACAAAATCTTTAAAGTAATATATTATACTAGTAAAACTCTGAATGATGCTCAAATTAACTACATTACTACTGAAAGAGAGCTATTAGCTATTGTCTATGCCTTTGATAAATTTAGACCTTACTTAATTGGAACTAAATGTATAGTGCCTACATATCATTCTGCTATTAAATACTTAATGCAAAAGAAGGATGCTAAACCAAGGTTAAATGGATGGATACTTCTACTGCAAGAGTTTGATATTTCTGTAGTTGATAGAAAGGGAAATGAAAATCAAATAGCTGATCATTTTTCTAGACTATAAAAAGAAATATTAACTAATTTTGCAAATGAAATTTTAGAAAATTTTCCTGATGAACAATTATATTGTATTGATGAAATAGATATACCGTGGTATGTCAATATAGTAAATTATATTGTAAGTGATATTCTACCACCAGATATTAAGAATAAACAATTAAAGAAATTTATATATGATTTAAATTTCTATTTTTCTGATGAACCATATTTATATAAACAATGTAAAAATCTAATTATTAGAAGGTGTGTGCCTTATGAAGAAACTCAACAAATAATTGAAAGATGTCATGATTCTCAATTTGGAGAAAATTTTGGAACAAATAGAACTGCTCATAAAATTTTGCAAGCTGGATTTTATTGGCCTACTCTTTTTAGAGATGTTAATGAAGATATTAAAACATGCGATCGATGTTAGCAAGTAGGAAATATTTCTAGAAGAAACAAAATGTCTCTAAATTACATATTGGAAGTTGAAATTTTTATGTGTGCAGATTTGATTTTATGGGACCATTTATGCCTTCATTTAGAAACTTATATATATTACTTGCTATTGATTATATGTTCAAATGGATTGAAGTTGTTGATGTACCTAAATGTGATGGTCAGAGTGTTTCTAAATTTTTAAATAAAAATATTTTTACAGGATAAGGAATGTCGAGAGTAATTATTACAGATTAAGAATCCCATTTTAGAAATATGAGAATCAAGAAAATGATAAAAAAAATGATATTATGCATAGATTCTCTACTGCTTATCATCCTCAGACTAGCGGACTAGCAGAAATATCGAATCGTAAAATAAAATGAATTTTAGAAAAAGCTACAAATCCCTATAAATTAGATTGGTCTGCTAGATTAGATACTGCATTATAGGCATACAGAACTGTTTATAAGACGCCTATAGGAATGTCCCCATACAGACATATTTTTGGAAAAACATGTCAATTACTAGTAGAATTGGAGCATAAAACAATCTCCACGTGCCACGCACCATTTTGAAATCTTCCACTCATTTCAGTTTTCCTCTTCATACAACCACATTCCATGCCATTCCACATCATTAGTTAGTTATTTTTTTTATAGTTTTGAGTTTTTGTGCTGAGTTTAAGTGTGAATTCTTCTCTAAGAAGTGTTGGAGAAAAAGAGAACTGAGAGATTTCTTCTTCCTACATTTCCTAAGAGAGGCTATAATGGATTTGCTTTGAGAAAGAGTTTCAGATAAGTTTTGTTTGTTTATTATTTTTGTATGAACTTTCTTTTATATATGAAATTTGTGTTTTGTTGTATCTTCTTCATGAAGTCTGAGTAGTTTCCTTTATATTTCTCCTTACTCTGAGATATGGTAAAATGAAGAGATAATGTGGATGTGCCAATGTTAAAATTTAAAATAAATTGTGATGGTTTTTCAACTCCGCTCTTAATTTACTTTTTGATCTGTCCAATTGAACAGTTAAAATATGTTGTGAAACATATGATCCAAGAAATGGAGTATGAGTTTTACAACAGAGTGAGAATAACATTTAAGTCCATGAAGGAGTATTTCGTTCATGGAATTAAGTGCAAATAAATAGGGAAATCTACTTTATTAGGTGTAGAATTAGAGATTTCTAGGTGATAGACTAAAAATCCCCAATTCAATCTTAGTGTTTAAAAACTAAAGAGAGAGTTAGCCTTTAGGGGAAGGGAAGTGGGAGCTAGTATCCTCCTAGCCTAGCCACGGATTTAGGGACTAAACCTAAGATTAGCCAATGATTTTCTTCTTCCACTATTTTGAGTACTCCAAGTGTGTAAGTTCCCAAAGATAGCAGAAAGGCTGCATATTTATAGGTAAGGAAGACCTTCTGTGGTTTTTGATTGATTGGTGATTTAAAGGGAAGATCATTTTGATGGTTGGAGGTACTTCATATCGTCATTAGCAAAGCAACGTGATGATCATCACAAAATCTATGGATGAAGGCTTTGGATCACCGATGTGACACTGGAAATGACCATGCTAGCCTCGAGCATGATCATACCAAGGATTACTCAGGTGTGGTCATGCCTAAACAGGGCTTGACCATGTTGAGGTAGGCTTTGTCACGCCTAAACTTGGTTTAACTACGCCGAGGTACTTTTGGGCGTGGTAATTCTCAATCCTGGAACGATCACGGCAAGCCAAAAATTGGTGTGAATAATTTTGGGCAACCTAACTACACCAAACCAATGATTAAGGTGCATGCAAGTCATATGTGGCCAAAAATAAGGTCAACAAATAAACTCCCAATATGGTGACAAGCTATTCAAAGTATGAAGCACATATTGGCATTGACAAAAGCAATAAAATACTCTCCCAAGATATACAATGCAATAATTCATTCAAACGGAATGGCTAGATTAAGAAGGACAGCACTGAATCTTATCATTCATTCACAAAACTAGCCAACTAAATTGATAGAATGTGTCTACACTAGAAATTAAATAAAGGGGACTAATATAAAACCTAAAATAATAGCTAGAATGACTAGATCAATAAAGAAAGTGTTGGATTTTATCATTCATTTTGAAAGCTAATCAAAATGGGAAGATTCATATGATTAACAGAGAAGTTGGTAATTTTATTGGGGAAATTAGTTTGAGCATATTTAAAAGTTGTGTTGTGAATTTAAATTATGCCTGAATGGATTAGGAAAGAGATTACAAGAACTTATTCTCAACCTAAGAGGTGCATAGGGGCAACTTGGACATGATAGATAATGAGGGGATCTAAACTAAAGGCAATTCAGTTCGTCAATTTATATTATATAGTTTAAGGATAGGCATTTAGCTTAGGCTCTGACTCGGTTATCTTAGCAGTGAACAATAGGGCCTTGGGCTTCTATGAGCTCTCCTATGGTGTGCAATGATAATACTAGAGAGCTGCACATATCTAACGAGTTTATAAATTCAAGATATTGACTTATAAAATCCTGCCCGGATACTGAGGTCTACAAACCGAGAAGTATGAAAATGTTGTTGTGTAGGTTGTGTTGATTTGTGTTAGTTTGTTGTTTAGGCATTCAATGAATAAAACTAAGAAAGGTTCCTGACAATAATATCACTAGCTCCCTACTAGTTTAAATTAGTAAGGGCATTGATATATTGTACCCAAAAATACAAAGAAAGCAATGAACTGAGTTGCTCTGTGTAGGAACCGTATCAAGACTTAATCCTGATAATGAAGAACAATTGACAGCTCATTCCTCTTATCCAAACTAGATAATATTCTTAGACATCCTAACTTTGTAGTGTACAATGGCTATATTAGGACCCATCAAAGATTTACAGAGCCAAGATGTCAGTTTTTGTTGATGTCGATGTGTCAACAAAACTCCGACATCAACAAAAACTGACAAGCTTGAGAAGAAATGATAAATGATTGGTGTCTAATAAGCTAGATTGAGTTAATAAGTTTATCTCAACTATAAATTACTAACCCAAAGAAATAATCTACATCAGTTGCTACAACTATATTTAGATTAATGAACCTAATTTGATCATGATGGTGTCATATGCGGTATACTCCAACTTCTAATGGATCATTAACAAGATATGTAAATGGAAAGGAATAGTCAAGCCCAAACCAAATCTAGCTGGGTTGTCTCAGGGTATTCTATGACCGTACTAGAGGACACATGACTATACCCTGGGTTTCATTAGTCAAGTCGTGAATTGTATAAGCAATCGTTTGTTGATTATCAGTCCACGAATCTGGTAAGGAAGTGTATCATGTAGGCAATCAATAGACTATGTGATTAAAAAAGTGTCCATTAATCAATCCTATATTTAAAAGTCTAAAGTGTTGAATTGATCCGACCAAAAAATTCATCAACATCAACTAGCGCTATCGTCTTTAATAAGCCAGTCCACTCTACCTTTGCCAATGGCGTTGGCATCAATTTTTGATGTGACGAGTGTATGGTTTTTGTAACTAAATTGGGATGATTTACCACTCGCTCATTTAATCTTTCAGCTCAGTTCACCCAATTGGGACTTCCCGATATAAGTTTGGGTCATGAAACAAGGGTTCATGATGACTCAACCTTGCTTGAGAAAATCCACCGTTTGATTGCATTAGTTATGATGTGGGACATGTCTGATGTACATTCTAAGTTTGAAGTTCATACTCAACCCGATCAAATACTCTCATGAGCAAAGAAGCACATCGAGGCTTCTCGTAGCCATTTACAGAAAAATTATGGTTTAGAACAACGTAACTGCATGATGATTTGGGGCGCCCATCGGCATCAAAATACTTCCACTAAAAATACTTGTCTCTGAAGTTATGAGACTTTTTTTTTGTAATATTTAGTCTCCCATAGCTTACAGATTGGATAAAGTTTTTGTTAGACTCTTTTGGTGAAAATTATGATTTTTTTGGCTCGTGCCTAGGTGTCAGCCTCGGGCACCTAGGCACTAGTTTGGGTTTCTATACACCCAAAATAGCCCCCACGAGGCTTAAAATCGAGCTAGAGAAAAGTATGTGCCAGCCCCCTAGCACTTAGGAACCATCCCTCTAATGCCTAAACATCAATCCCAGCGCTTAGGTTCCAACCCTTTAAAAGGTGGCACTCAAAGCTGCCCAAAATGCATAGTTTTCAAACCTAGAAGACAGAAAGTGTGTGTCAGGCCTCTAACATCTTGGCACTCAGTGCCTAGTCACCCAATCCAGGCCAAAAAAATAGTAGCCTAAAATTGAGACCCCAGAAATCCAACGTCAGACCCAGTACCCAAGTGCTAGAGCAGCAAGCCTAGCACCTAAACACCATGTTGTGGCATCTAAGCTCCAGGTCAGTTTCAGCTTTATTTTTTCTCAAAATTTGCACCCGAATCACCTCCTTATGTAACTGAAAAGTATAGATTTTTAGTTTTGGAGAAGATATGCTTAGGTGGATATAAAGGGCTGGTTAGCCCTCTTTTAGAAGCTTCTAGGATAAGGTGGCATCCCCCTTTTTGGCAAAAAGAGGAGGTATAGTTGGGGGGCTTAGACTTATGTTTTGGGTTAAGCTCATTTTACCTGATCTCCTCCTTCTTTCTCTAGTAGTCTTGCTCTTGGGAGAGTGCTTCTTCTTTCATTGAGCTCCTTCTTCCTTGGCATACTTCTAGAAAAAATCTTGGTGGTCAATTTCCCTAGAGATGGAGAACACTAAAGCAAGGTAAGGGGTAGGGCTTGCTCAGCCTCTACTTCCTCTATTCCTTCTTCTTCTCCAATAAGAAATCCTCTTTCTTCCTCTTCTTCCTCTTCCTCCACCAATTTCCTTAAGTGTATGAAGATATTTTCTTGAGAAGGAGTTATGCCAACGACAAAGCGAGGCATCTACTCTCCTACAGTGAAGGAAAGCTTCTTCAAAGTTTGGGGAAGGACTATCAAAACTTCACCAGAGCATGGAACTCCCTCAGAATCTCATCAAACTTTACTCTTTAAGGAGAGCTTTATCGTTCTCTAGAGAAGAAGCAGGGAAAATCTCACTGAAGCTTTGCTAGAACTTTTTCAGAACTTCATTGGATCTCAAAAAAGCCCAGAGAATGCATCCTCAACCATCACGATGGTGAGAAATCTTGTAAACCCCTTAGGAATAGGAGTTGTGCACTTCACTTCAAGGAGAAAAACCTGCCACTTTTTTCTTTTCAAGAACAAAAATTGGAAAGAAAGGTTTGTACTAATACAGCTGTTTATATCAGTTCTTTAATCTAGACGGACACCTGAAACCAACCGGCTAAGAAGATGGAAACATTTCTTTGATCCTCGATCATGGAGAATCATCTTCGCAAAGCATTCCCTACTTTGTGGCACGCAAATGAATGTGGGCTTCTTATTACCTCACACAATAAGGTGTGGTACAATTCTTGATTGCTTCCCTACTTAGGCTTCTATTGTGATGGCGAGGATGAGCCTGGATTCATCATCAAGCTTGGCCAAGTTTCTACTTCATGCATATATTTGCAATCATTCTTGTATGTTTGGCATTAATTTTAATTTACATCAAAAATAGCCTATTTTACATGTGTTGTTGATGAATCACCCATTTAATCGGCTTGATTGACATATCTTTCCATTAATTTGATCAATCAAATGTCATCAGTTCAAAAACATCAAATTAACTATCCTCTGTCAATCGGCTCCCCACATTGGATCAATCAAAAACCTTCATCAAATTGATCAATCGAATGTCATTAGTCTGATCACCTCGACCGACCCATCTTCATCAATTATCTGCCTCAGCCCCATCAACTATTCTTTGCCGATCAAATTCCCATGCTAGCCTAATTGAACACTTATGTCGACTNCCTTAAGTGTATGAAGATATTTTCTTGAGAAGGAGTTATGCCAACGACAAAGCGAGGCATCTACTCTCCTACAGTGAAGGAAAGCTTCTTCAAAGTTTAGGGAAGGACTGTCAAAACTTCACCAGAGCATGGAACTCCCTCAGAATCTCATCAAACTTTACTCTTTAAGGAGAGCTTTATCGTTCTCTAGAGAAGAAGCAGGGAAAATCTCACTGAAGCTTTGCTAGAACTTTTTCAGAACTTCATTGGAACTCAAAAAAGCCCAAAGAATGCATCCTCAACCTTCACGATGGTGAGAAATCTTGTAAACCCCTTAGGAATAGGAGTTGTGCACTTCACTTCAAGGAGAAAAACCTGCCACTTTTTTCTTTTCAAGAACAAAAATTGGAAAGAAAGGTTTGTACTAATACAGCTGTTTATATCAGTTCTTTAATCTAGACGGACACCTGAAACCAACCGGCTAAGAAGATGGAAACATTTCTTTGATCCTCGATCATGGAGAATCATCTTCGCAAAGCATTCCCTACTTTGTGGCACGCAAATGAATGTGGGCTTCTTATTACCTCACACAATAAGGTGTGGTACAATTCTTGATTGCTTCCCTACTTAGGCTTCTATTGTGATGGCGAGGATGAGCCTGGATTCATCATCAAGCTTGGCCAAGTTTCTACTTCATGCATATATTTGCAATCATTCTTGTATGTTTGGCATTAATTTTAATTTACATCAAAAATAGCCTATTTTACATGTGTTGTTGATGAATCACCCATTTAATCGGCTTGATTGACATATCTTTCCATTAATTTGATCAATCAAATGTCATCAGTTCAAAAACTTCAAATTAACTATCCTCTGTCAATCGGCTCCCCACATTGGATCAATCAAAAACCTTCATCAAATTGATCAATCGAATGTCATTAGTCTGATCACCTCGACCGACCCATCTTCATCAATTATCTGCCTCAGCCCCATCAACTATTCTTTGCCGATCAAATTCCCATGCTAGCCTAATTGAACACTTATGTCGACTGGTCTGATCAACTATCACCAATCCAATCAATTAGATAGACATCTACCGTTAACATGATTGATAGCCTAATTGATTGCTTCTGTCGACAGGATAGACCAACCAATCTTTATTGATTTGCCACCCTAGCCCATTTTTTTGTTCTTCATTGATTGACCTTATATGCCAGTTTGATTGACCACTTTCATCAGCTCGAACAATCGACCACCACCATTCAGATCATTTTGACCAACCCTTCCCTATACTTTGGCTGACCACATTGGCCTGATAAATTGCTTTCATTAGCTCAACTGATCATCCACCATTGACCTGATCTACTCAATCAACTATTTTCATAAGTTTGATTGATCAACCTCCACCGATCTAAACGTACAGATCAAATTCATTTAAATGATGCATGATTGCATGCTCGTTTCATAATGCTTGCATGAACATATTCACCTTTGCACCCCTTAGTGCACGTACGTGCATATGCTCATGGTGGGTGATACACCTAAAATACATAGTATTTTTGTACGCATTTTTATACCTATTTTTGATATATTTCACTTTAATGGAAGGTATTTGTATGTTTTTCTTTCAGGTACAGGTAAAAATGTGAAAAATGCTTAAAGGAGTGAAAAAGAATCAAATTTGGAGAAACTAAGAGAAAATTGGGAAGAGTGTTTCGGAGCCTAAGCCCCAGATCCGGCGCTTAAGCGCCGGTTAAAAAGAGAAGGGCACACTTAAGTGTCGGAGGCCCCGCGGTTAAGCTCCAGTGGTAGTTATTGGATGAGTAAATTCAGTTTTTGCAAATTTTGAAGAGGTTTTTGAGGCACCCATTGGCTTAATAGGTGGTTACAACCACCATGAACAAAAATTATTGTGAAAGGAGGCATGTCTTGGAGAAATAAATTGAATTAAGACATATTTTGAAGAGATACCAAGGCACTTTTTGGATATTTATAAAAGAATGAAGATTGAGTGGTTGAAAATGTGCTTGAAAAGAGAAAGTTTTGAAAGTTCTTGAATTGGGGAGTTGGTTCGGAGAGACTTTCAGGCACAGCATATTTATTTTATCTATTTTAAATTAGTTTTTATATTAAGATTGTTGTAAAAGAGAAGAGATTCAAAGGAACTTCAAGAGTTTGGTGGAGGACATGAGATAAGTTTAAATCTTTTGTTTTAGACTACTTTTGGTATTAATTGAGACTTGTTGTTGATTTAACAATGATTTCTACTTTTAAACTAAAGTGTGGTTTTGTTTTCTCCATGGATTCTGAGTAGTTTTCCTTATCTTTCTTCTTAAAATGATAAGAGAGTATTGATCTTTAATGTTAGAAGAAGTTGTGATGATTTAAATCCATGCAATTCATTTACTTCTTGATTTGGCCAATCTAGATGTTAAAATTTATTGTGAGAACATGTAAGAACTAGGCTGGTATTATCTCAGGCAACAATTAGAAAGAATCACATAAGGTTGTATGAATGAGAATGCAGTTCATATGATTGAGTGCAAATAAATATGGAAATATTCATTGAAGAGTGTAGAGTTAGAGGACTTTAAAGTGATAGGTTAAAGCCCCCAACTTAGTTTATTGTTTTAGGTTCTGATACGAGGATTTTAGCCCCTAGGTGGAGGGAATTGAGGGAACTCTAGAGTGAGAGCTACTATCTTCCCTGCCCGGTCTTCAGAACTATTCAAACTTTAAATAGCCAATGTTCTTTATAGCATCTCTAGTAAGGGTAAAGAATATTATTGCTCTTATTTTGCACAACACAATTTGCATACTCCCACAATAGAATTCCTATTACTTATTACTGATTCATGATAAGAAGACAGATATTTTTCATATTTAGAGATTTTCTTCTGCAAATACTCTAATTATCTTTTTAAATTGTTATTGTTCCATAAAAATATTGAAAATACCAAAAATATTTAAATTTTCATTACTGAAAGAATCATCTTTTGTTTAAATAATTTTCTTTTTAAAAATAGAAAGTTTCTAAAAGTGCATATTGCATAATCTCCCTATGGGTTTGATATTCAGGTCTTAATAAAAAAGTCTTATATTACTTGATAACGATATGTATACTTGCATAGTATCCCAATCTATGTAAATTAAAAGTTAAATTCTTATTTTTCTTCACGATCAAGTTTTTTGTTTTGTTGCAAAATAAGGAAATATAAGTGAAAAATATTATCAAAATTATTGTTATATTTTTGCATATTAGCAGTAATCGGGATCAAGTATTTGGCGTCGTTGGTGGGGAGAAATTGATTTCAAAAGTAAATTTCTATTTTTAGAAAGTTTTATTTAAACTTTAAAAGTTATTGTATCTTATTTTGAGTGTGTTTAGTTTTAGTTTATTTTATGTTAGTGTATGCATAGTTCAGGTTCTGAAGGACTAGTGCCCTACAATTCTAAATTAGAAAGAACTACTAGAAAAATTAGAAAAACCAAAAGAATATTAAAATCTTGAAAAATCTAAAAAAATTATAGA